>CM076574.1:812018729-812318282 GCA_034641835.2 Pinus albicaulis | reverse complement strand
ACTATGTAACTATACCCTCTTGTCGAATATTTACCAATTGACTAAAGAATGTGTTTATCTTGATATCCCCATAATGTGCTTTCAATTGCTTTGTAAAAATGGACCAAGATATAACAAAGTCCTTTTTTATTTCACAAATCCATTGATACCATACATGTTGGTCTTGTTCTAGAAAAATATATGCAATATATACCTTTTATAAGGATACCACATGGTGCAGATCAAAGTATTTATCCATCTAAAATATCCATGTTAGAGGATCATTACCATCAAATTTCATCATATCAGTCTTTAGAATGTAGTAGTTCCTTGGTGTTGACTTGAAGCCTTGATGATCTAGAAGGCTTGGATTGAAAATTCATGAGTATGCTTTTGTGATTAAACATTTATGTTATCCAATTGTGATGGCATACTCCCCATATGAGATTGATTCTCAACAACACACTTCTCCTTATTTACATGATTTCCTTAGATCTCCACATCCCTTTTAAGAAGCCTCTCCAAGATAAAAATCATGGATTTTTGTAATGCTTCCTTATTTTCATTCATATTATTTTCCATTTCTATTTAAATATTTTCTTAGGAACATGAGAAATCCACCTTCTTTAACATACTACCATTCATTTCATTAACTTTATTCTCTAATTGAGATAACCTAAATTCTAGGTCTTCACTTTCTTCATGGGTAAAGTATGGGCCTTCAATGGATTTAATTGATGTAGTAACTTTCTTTGGACACATGTTTGGAAACAAAAATATCCTTCCTCTTTGTTACAACAAAAAAAAATGGGATTCTTCTAATGAAAATTTAGGTCACTAGTAAGATAGATACCTTAATACAGAGAATATTATAAAAGATGAATATTTATTGATATATCTCTAAGATTTGAGCCCTTCTGGATCTAATTTTTTTTTTTCAATACTATGATATGCAATTTTTGCAATTCCATAGGTGTGAACTTAATCTGATGTGACGACAAAAAATTATAGTAACTTTCACAAAACTTGCTGATTTTTTTGGACTCTTCCCATGATAAAACTTGTATAGCATGCAACGTGTCCAATTATTGAAATATCATTTTGGAACCTATACCTGAAGTACTTATATTTGTCTCTTAAAATTACTAAAGATTTCATGGTCTGAAAATTTCCAAAAAAAGGTATAGCAAAAAATACCAAACTTACATGTTTAAAATCTATTTCAGTATTGTTCACAAACCCCAACTTCCATAGGATATAACTCTCAAATTATAGCGAACCAAATTTTGAAAATAAAACTAAATATTCCTTGATATTTCTTATTAATATGATCCATGTTTCACTTTAAGAAGTTGTTGGGGTCCTAATATCGGTTTATAGATTCAGTCCCTCTTTACATTTATTTGTCAACCCATGTCCGTCTGGTTATTTCAAGGTTATCATGCAATGTCTATGCAGGCTAGAGAATCCCTACCCAACATGTTACAAGATACGAGGTCGTTGGCCCAAAAGTGTTCTAAATCAATCCAAAAAAAATTAACAAATCGAGTAACAAAAATCATAAATAACACCAACTCTCATTGAACAACAATCCATAATAAATACAATTGTGAATAAAAACAAAGAAATAAAACAAAAATAATTAAACATTAATGATATCATTAAAATACAAAACTATACCACACAAATTGTATTCAAAAAACACCTGATCGAAAGAGTGGGCCCAACTCTTTGATCGGGGCTATGGCTGAATAATTATAGATCACACGAGTTTAACGATATGTTGCTACTCTTATTAATTCATAAAAAATATTACAAGCTGAAGTTATGCTATTACGAGCGAAAGGAAAATCATATAGTTCTTCTATGTTGTGCCATACATATACACAACCATCATTACATGAATAAAATAACTTAACAAACCCATAAATCATGGTAATCCCACTGTCCAAAAATATACAATAGTTCCTCAAATACTAAACATAATGGAAATATAGTAACAAAGATGGATTTGCCAGCTATTCGGGCATTTGGCGAGTTGATGGCTCAGTCCTCGAATAGAGCCACGAGTTCACAATCGACAACATCATGATGGGTCATGTTCTGCCAAATGATGTCCGATACGAATTTTTGAGTGATCTGCAAAGAATCTCGTCAACAAGTCATTTAAGTATTGTTCCCCTATGACTACCACTTCATTAATAAAAAATTCAAGAATAAATTCCAAAACGATATGCCTTTCATTAATTGGGATACAAATTAGCCTTGTAAGAGCTATAAAGAAGATGGAAAGGGATAGGTGGAAGTAGGTAAAAATTGGTAATTTAATCGGCCAACATATGTCCCCAATTGGCTTGGATGCATGTCCTCATGCAGACTGTTTCTGACGTAAATTAGGATTGGACATGTTGTGACTAACATGGAGGTGAGTGAGGTTATATTATTTCGCCATATTTGTCCTAGGTAACTGATACCCATTTTTGTGAATGATTTCCTTCCAACAGTCTTCATCCACTTCATAAGTCGGCTCATAGTGATCAGAAGGTAACCAAATAATAAGAAATTGAAACCTTAACTCCAACCACTCAATGCTGCAATGTTGCATGCAAGCAATATATCGTGGGATTCTTTCCAATTATCTTGAAAATTTGGGTTCCCCAAAGCTTTCTAGTTCTTGTACTCTTGATGATACCAAAGTATCCAACGTTTTTGAAAATCATCCTCAGCTTCTTCCCTAAGGTATATATCTGCTTCGTGCACAAGTCAACACACCATCATTGTGTTGCAAGAATACAGTTTTTTCAACCCTCTAACTTGAGAAAATGATAATGTTTAGTAACAATAACCCCAAATTGGAAATTCTCCATCCTAGCCATCAATGGAAAACTTTCTTGATTTGCCTCAAATGTGTCAAAGGCCTTCTTCCATTTGACTTGATTTATCACAAAATATATAAAACCCCTTGATTGGATATCTCCTACAAATTGTACCAGATTAAATGTTGGTGAATAGAATTACTCTCTCTCAAAATCCCTAATAATTGAATGAGGTCTTCTATTTTTTTACTCAAAGCATGGTGAATGCTCTCCAAACATAAAAATAAATACTTCTCATGAAGAAAAAGGAAGTAATTGTTAGGAGGGGGGCTGCATGCCAACATTTTTTACGCTAGAGTAAACATCTCATCTTTATCAGTCTTCAAAAACTAAACCTGTTCCTGCAATTCTATGATTCTCTTCTACAATATTTCTCCTTGTTGTTGATATTTTTCCAATTGAGTTATATAGTTGGTGATTTCCTTGCCACATTCTCCCAATTTATCTTATCTCTTTTTGATGAGCCTCTGTGGTGATTGCCCCATCTTGGAAGCTAAAAGAAATGTCTTTCCACTTCTTATTTTCTGCTGAAAAAATAAATTCCTGTGCTTATTCAAGGTTGAAAAGTGCCTCATTCTGTGTGGATTCTGATACTACATCTCTGTATTTTGTCTGTGTAAATACCAATACTACCTCTCTGTCTTCTATCTACACAGCCAATGGAATTGTCTTGCTCATTCTAGAAGTTGCGGACATTCGATCATGTTTTATTTTTCGCTTCTCTTTTTCCTAATTCCATAATCGCATCACCTGATTCCATAGCTTTGAAATTTCCACCTTTAATTGAACATTCTTCTTTAAAAACAATTGGTTTCAGCGCTGACTGCAAATTTCCACCTATGTCCTAGATTTCCCTTTTGCAAATTCTCCAACAGATTCTTGTGTTATCAAATTTCCTCCATTAGTTCTGAAGCTGATACTGGTTCTTGTGGAGCAGTATCAGCCTCAACCCCTTCTGCAACAACTCCTAAGAACTTAAAATTAGGAGGAAGGATTTATGATGGCCTGAATTTTGTTGCCATGACTATAGAGGTAGGAGAAGGGAATTTCCTTGATCCTTTCGACAAAGAGGTCATAAGAGGTGAACAAGGGGGAGTAATTTCAATTCCCATGCTGCAAACATCCTTTGTTTGTACCTCATAAGTTCCTTCCCCGTATCATAAGTCACCTTGTTGATCCTGCATTTCTTCGTCCCCTTTCTCCTCCACTTCCTCCAACATTTGTTCCATTTATTCTTTCTTAGGAAATTCCTCCTCTAGCCTTGTGACCATCATAGTTGAAACTTCTTCCTCCAATAATTATTCCAATTGCTACCAAGTTATAGGGGTCTGTAAAAAGACATGCATTACCAAAAATCTAACAAGTCCATGATTTGTAAGGGCGGTCAGTGGATTGCATGAGTAGCGCGTAGATCGGGCCAGCTAGATCCCAATCCAAAAACTCTCAAATAGATTCAAATTACTCTCTTAGGAGAAAGAGATTATTTCTATGGAGATATCTCAGGAGGACCCAAGCATGGATGAGAAGAAAGAAGGAAATATCAATGGAGAAGACCTCGATAAAAAATAGGTGGTAGGAGAAGCACTAATAAATAAAATGAAATACACGAATGCATTAATACAAGAGTCCCAAAAAGTAATAAATCTAGGTGATTCACATCTATTATAGATAGTCGAAATTTGGCATGGGAAAGAGTCGCTCTCAATCTAAAAGTTGCAAGTCTAACTCTTAGAATAATTCTAGTTTTAATGCCTCAACCCCTTGTTATAATTTCATACAAATTATTTCAAGGATCCTCCCAAAATTCCCAAGCCAGAGGAAAAAAATATGTTGAAAGTCTAACAATCAATGATTGCGGGAATTAGAATAAACTCTAATCATTTTTTAGTGAATCACATCAATAAAGGAGGCATTTTCCTCTAACTAATCCAAGTTTCTATGAAGATATTATCATGGAACATCTAGGGCCTCAATTTTAGAGGCAAACAAATTATTTTGAAGGAAAAAATTAGAAAATAAGAACCAAAACAAAGCTACCAACTTAAAGAGAACTTGGCTAAGTTCTCAATTTTTTGAAGGTGGAATTTAGTATTAATTGTTAAGTCCATTTTGAAAATTGTTGATGTAATATTACTCTTTTTCCATTTCAGGGTTAAAATTCCAACACTTACAAACCATGACATTGAAACCCTAATATCATGATTACTAAAGGCATTAAAAAATATGTCAAAATGCAAAATTGGTGATGTAGCATCACCTTCGTTTTTTAGGATTAAAATTCAAACATTTTTCAATCATGACATTAAATACCAAATATCATGAATATTAAATACATGAAAAAGCACACTGAAATGAAAAAGTGGTGATGCAACATCACCCCCTCTTTTTCAGGGTTAATTTTTTTCCAACCATGGCATTACAAACCAAATATCATGACTATGGAAAACCCTAAAAATTTGCACCTAAGTTTGTCTACTTTTTTTGTTATTTGTTTTTAAATTTTTTTCAAACTTATCTAAGTTTTATTTTATTTTTGTGGTTAAAATTACCAATAAATTGACATTATGGTCTTGACCATGATTATCATCGAAAATTAAAAATCATTTTTGACGTCTGAAATTGTTTTCTTTTTTACTACCTTTTCCCTCTCCTTTATCTTTTTATGACCATTTTGTAGCAGTTTCAGACTAATCAAGGTCATCTTAGACTTACTTGATATTAGAAAAGGTATTGATCAACCATTTTTTATAATCTATTTTTTCTTTGTGAGTTATAATTAAAACATCTCTACAACTACAAAATCTTGATAATTCTGTAGCTAATTTTGAATTTTGCATCCATCTCCATGATTAGACATGTTGCCATGCACCAATGAAGGAATGAAGGTTCCTGTAGATGAGAAATGTTCCCCAAATGGATGTCCACCTATTAGTATGATTTGGAAATTTACAGAGATCGAAATATCTAAGAGTCAAACCTAAAGTAAAACTCTAGTTATGAGGATGCAAGAGACAAGTGAAGTTCAATAGGAGATCATAGCGAGATCAAGTGAGTGTGGAGAAGACTTGTTCGATCGTGAAGATATGATTCGATAAGAATCCCTCATGATTTTCTCTTCCAATGGTAAATCATGAGGACATAGAGTTTTAATTTAAGTTTAATTCTTAGATGGAAAACCAGTTTAATTTCCTAAGAACATAGGACATAGTAAATTAGTTCGATGAAGAATTGTATAACATTTGTGAGGCGAAACCAAAAACATAGTTAAGTTAATTTTTTGTTCATTTAATTATTTTGAAAACTTTGTTCAAGAAACCTCTTTGGATTAATATAATACTTTTTTCTTTTCCAATACGTGGTTGAGCTATCATTTGAGTAGTGACGAACTTACACTCACGGGAGGGTCCCTTAGAGAGTTGCATGTGTAGTTAGTTTTGTTTAAATTGCAATTTTTCATAAATACTCTACATTCGCATCGAAGTTTCATGTAGTTTTCTCTTTGAATTGTTGCAATTCAATTTTGTTTTAATCACCTATTGTTTTGTTTCTAGAGTGTTCCTAAAAGAAAATACCAAAAATATTTAATTCTAGCATGCATTTCGTTCAAGTAATTTTGTTTTATAACTCATTTAATTTCATGCATGATGAAGAGATGTTTTTTCAAAGCCATTAGCGCACATTAGTAATCAATTGAAGTTACACGTTTCTTTGCTTATTTACTTTCCTTCTAAAAGCAATTATAATTAGCATTTCTTTTTGCAAATAGAGTTAAGTTTCCTTTTGTGCAATTAGTGTTAAGATTTATTTTTACAAAGTGGTGTTAAAACTTCAATTCTACAACTAGTATTAAGATATCTTTTCTGTAAATTAGCATTAGTATTTACTTTATGCAACTAGAGATATAATTTCAATTCTATAATTAGAAATATACTTTCAATCCTGTAATTAGAATAAGTTGATATTTCAAGCGATAGATTAATTTTCAATTCAGCATGGCATTTGGTTTTGATGTAGATTTAATGGAAAGAAAATGTGCATGACAAATCTCTAATCTCATTTAAGACTTATCCATATTTAGAACAATTTCATCCAAAGATAGAATTCCTAGCATATATGGTGCACATATACTTCATAAGTACACGAACCTTGGTTGACAATTAATGAAGTAATTTAAGGACAATTAAATTACCCAACATTTTTGCACCATTGTAGGGGAAATGTATATAGGATTCCATTTTTTGTTTGCTTATCATTTTAGGTGCATTTAGTTTTTATTTTGTAGATGCATAATTAAAGCATGATAAAAATCATTTATGCATATAGAAAGGGATTCTAGGGCTGGATTTATAAGTAGAGGTAGAAGTTCAATTCCAACATCGCCACTCACTCCTGTTAGACCTTGTAGTGCCACACCATCCATTGACACTAACATCCCATCATTATTGGGTAGACATAGACTCCCCAAGATTCGTAGTTTTGAAATACAACCAAGAGATTCCCCAAATTATTTTACTGAAGTTGTAGTTAAAGAAACTAGATCCCCAAGAGAAGGAGTAATATTTCTCTCTTCGATAGGAGAAAAAATTCTAGGAAAAGAACTAGAGGTCCCTAGTGAAGAAGAAGAAGAAGAAGAAACTTATCTTAATATACCATTAGTAGAGTAACCAAAAGAAGATCTAGATAATTATATTATATAACTTATATTAGCTCTGAGGAATCTACAATGGCAGGGGAAGGAGAAGGAGTAGCATATAATGTAAATGTTGAACTTAGGGTTTGAGGTGGAAGAGGCAGAGGAGGAAATAGAGGAGGAAATAGAGGAGGAGGTGGAGGAAAAGGTGGTAGAGGAGAAACAAATCCTTATGGATTTCCTATTTTTGATGAAGAAACCACAGATGCAATGAAAAATATATCACCCTCCATCCTCCATAATTTCCATGGTTTAAGAAATGAGGACCTTGAAACATTTATTTTTTGAGTTTTAATTTTTATGTAGATCTTATGACTAATTACTTGATCCTCATAAATTGAAATTATTTCTAGCTACTTGGAAGGATTGGGCACTTAAATGGTTCATGGGATTAGGAATACATACTATTAGAACATGGTAAGAAATGAAAAATGTGTTCTTAGAAGAATATAAGGATTATTGCATGCCCCATAACCTTAATGATGAATTCTTTAAGATGATGCAAAAATAGGATGAAAGGCTTGAAGACTTAGTCGAAAGATTTTCTTACAATGTTAAAAGGGCTAGGATGCATGACTTAGATGTTGAAATATTAAAATATATTTCATTGAAATCCATCAAAGAGGAATGGGTTGACATTCTCAATTTAATGGGAAAAGGAGATGTTTCTCCACTTTCATTTGGATAAATATGTGATTTTTGTAAACATATTTCAAGGGGCAAGGCTAGAACTGGTAAGAGTCCAAGGGACCCTGTTATGTCTACAATTAGTAAATATGCAAATGGAACAATAAGTAGAGTTGAAAAAGGACATTTTCTTGATAATTTCAAAACATATATCCTTGGGAGCCCTAATGAGCAACTAGATACTCTTAAGATACAAAACAAGCAAAAATTTGAGAATGTTACAATATCTTTTTTCTTCCCATATGTAGGAAAAAACATGCCTTGAGAGAATGTCCCCTTGATAGTATATAAATTTGTGTCAGATGTTTTGAAAATCATAGTACAAAGTAATTCCCCCCAAAACCTAGTCTTAAATATGTTTTTTAATACTCAATAATATGCACAACCAAAGAATGAATAGACTGCACCCATTCCGTGGCAACCTATGGGAGGTGGAAAACCACTTCCCTTCCATGGAACTCCCGCAGCCAAACCTCCCAACTCAAGATAGGCAATGGTTTCTGAGTTTGTTGAAACACAACTTCCGCCATATTTATTTAAAAAACACTCCTTAAATTGGCTGGCGCGACTGCTGCTCTGGGACAGAGCGCCAGTTGGCGCGACCTCTTTGTAGGATTTTCCTCATTGGCGCGAGTGATGAACTGTCTGCCCGCGCCAATGCAAAAGGAGATGTTTTTATGATTTTTTGCAAGGAGATGTCTTTAGGGCAATTGAAGCTCATGCTTAGAGGAATGCATTGATGATGTTTTCAAGGCATGACAATGTTCATAGGTCACAAAATGGGTCCTCCATTGTGCGGGACGGGGAATGGTAGGGACGGTGACAAATTATTGTGTAACAGATGCCCCCTAAAGTATGAGGCCCGAGAGAGAGAGGGGTGAAATGCTTTACGAGAACATGTTCAACTGAAGGCCCGTCGTCGGAAAACCTGTGTAGAAAAATACAACTGATATCTCAAGTACATGATGTATATGCGGTATGGGCACAGCCATCCGAAACAGAGTACACTATAATCCGGATCCAGAGTATGGGCGCAGCCATCCAGCGAGGATCAAATAAATAGACTCAGGTATGGTCGCAGCCATCCAATCAGTGAGTCATATACATAATGATAATAATCCACAATCGCAGCCTGGATTACAACAGACACAATCCAGGGTCTTGCGCTCCATCTCGACCCAAAAAAAGTACAAGTTCGAGCATGTGAATATGTGAGCTGAAGTTGAACATGCAGGAACATCGTCTGATTACCAGCCAATGATGAAAGCTGTTAACAGACGCGAGAGGGACCACCAATAATGACAATGGCCCTCAAGGTACTACAGGTACAATCTACGGCGTGTGAATCAATGAGTTGGTGTCGAACACCCACAGAATCACTCGATCGGAGGCCAATGATGAAAACCTCACGTCGAATGCGACGAACCTGCCATTGAGGCATGCAGGCTCCAAGGTACCATGAAGGAGTCTCTAGATCAACTTCTTGGATAATGAGCTGAAGTCGACAGGAAGTGACCTTGATCGAAGGTGGGCCATAATGTTTCCCACATCATCGACACGAGACAGAGGAACATGATGTTTTTGTTGTGAATCGGGATCGTATGAGAATCAGAGGAAGGTTGATATTTGCAGAGGCCAACTTCTCTTGAACATATAAACGGCACGACAGTGGACTTGGCAGTATTTGACATCAAACGGATCAGAGGTCATGGTGACGAGGCAATGAGCAGATGAGAGGTCAAAAAGGATTATCCAAACCCACGGAGGCAAAGTGAAGCAACGAGATGAGATGTCCCCAACCCGACACGAATGCAGACAAGTGCCATGTTCAAGAGCGACATACTGCCGACGACAACGAAGATGGTTCCATTTTTCCCCCACCATTTCTGGCGAGTACCCCAATTATTTTTGATAACAAGCTTGAAGGGGATAGCATATGCTTGTAATATAAGTCCGCCTTTCGGGCGAATCCATCCTAGTGCATTTAACGAGTCCTAGGAAGGAGGAACTCGGAGAATGTCATTTCGACTGGATCCGATGTCATCAGGGTTTAACGAGTCTGACAAAGGAAGAACTCGGCGTCTTTTCATGTTTAGAGAGTTTGAAAAGACAGCGGAAAAGAAAACTCCACAGGTCCCTTTTAGTAAATAGTTCCCCAGATCCGAAAAGGTAGAAAACAATATCCGGGAAAACCTCCTAGTCGCGATAGGCTAGGGTATTCCTTTTTCGTAATCGATCCAGCCCAGCCCGAAAAAGGGTTAAACTTATACTGGGTGAATGTCGATTCGTGTCCATTTTAACGAGATCGAAATGACAAGGGCCTCGGCAATCTTTTCATGTTTAGAGAGTCAGAAAAGAGCTGAAAGATGACTCCAAAGTGACTTTTTCGTGTATTTACCGAGTCCGAAAAAGTATAAAATACAACTTGTTTCCATCGTTAAAGTCGCAAAAACCTGCTGCTGCACATACCAAGCAAGCGTAAAACCCATTTTCGACATAACATATTAAAATATTTGACAAAAATAACTTTTTAAAACTCATTTTATGTCAAAAAGTTATAAATATGCCAAAATGGTAAAAATAAAATTACATTTACTATTCACCTTGGTAAAAAGCAGCAGTGGTCCATTTGGAGTGCAAACTTCTGACGGCGATTGCGACAGATCCGGTTGACCATTCAGATTCTCGTCTGCTACAGGTAAGAGGCGCTTCCCTGCTCTTCATTTCCATCCATTTTTTAATAATTTTCCCTTGTGTATCAGTCTTCTGTGGCCACTTTTTGAAATTTTAGGGCCGCGCTCATTGGCGCGGGTATCGGGCACGGACCCACACCAATGGGCTCTTTTATACAAAGGGCTCACGCCACGTGGCGCGAATGTTCACAAAACAGCCGCGCCAGCGGCCGAACCTAAAATTCCACCTAAAAATTCGATATTTAAACCAAATTGAATGGAATTTGAAGCCTACCAGAGATCTAACTAAGCGAGAGCCAAGAATGGCTCGCTGGGCAGCACTAATGCCCAGAGCTAGAGGCGGCCAACAGATGTCCTGGAGGCCGGAGTTTTTTAGGTGGTTACGGCGCCAGTTGATTGTAGTGGAGGACTAGCCATATGCAGGAACTGACTTCACCGGAGACCCAGATCTCCCACTGCCAGAAGGAGATGACTGGGACGAGGAGTTGGGTAAGACCTCATGTTTTTTGATTTTTATGTTTTATGTTTTTTTTGTTAATACACATTCGTCCTAACACATTTTATATATGTATGCAGATGTGGGACCTGAGAGACCAGCTGGGATGTCTCCAATCTCACGGAGGACTCATCTCGCCCCTGATCCTGAGGGAGAGGGCACAGGAGGAGAGGAGTTGATCCAGAATCTCGAGGGCATTGCCCGAGGGATCCCGGACTATGCTCGGCTGGCGGATGTACCGATGGCGTACCAGCGTCATACGGTGGGAGTTCCAAGTCGGATCCACCAAATCCTGAGACGCTTAGTGCGTGCAGTTACATGTTATCATGAGCACCATGCGGATTAGCTCTTAGGGATTATACCACACATATTTTTTGAGAGACATGTCGTCTCCGGATGTACTTAAGACGATTATGTATATTTTTTGACTTTATGTGACGCACATTGTGCAAACATTTCGACACACACACACACACACACACACACATATATATACATATGACTATTTTGGATGGATCTTTTACATGTGATGATGTTTTCTATATGTCATGCAAATGTCTAATACAAATGTAATCTAATGTATCAGTTACATAACAAACGACCCAATGTGAAATGTATTCACACAATGTATCTACTCACACATTTCATTTTTATGCAAGCTTAAAAGCACACATGAACACACACACATGCAAACTATGCTTGGAATTGAATTTTATTTTTAAACAAGCTTAAAAGCACACATGTCAATAGATATGCAAACTATGCTTGGAAACATGGAAAACGGGCATGCCCCCCAGCATGGTGTCTCAATTCGAGGTGCATGCCCCCCAAGCTTCAGTCCATTGAAAATGGAGTGAAGGTTCAAAACAAAAAGTCGAATTGAACATGCTCGTGTTTCATTATTTTAACAAGGTTGACACACTTAAGGAACCATCCTCAAACAACTTGTTTCATTGTTTTTAGGAGCTCGACACAAGTGGAGGAACTATGCTCCAATGACCTTGTTTCATTTTTTAAGGAGCTTGACACAAGACAATGAACTGTGCTCCGACGACTTTGTTTCATTTTTTAAGGAGCTTGACACAAGACAATGAACTGTGCTCCGAGATCCTGGTTTCATTTTTTAAAGAGCTTGACCCAGGGAGGAAACTGTGCTCCAACCGACTTACATCAAAATGAACAAGAAGGCGGTGCTTCCAAGAGTTCCACTCCTGATGGAAGGGAAACATCCTGGAAGTCAGGACCCAATGCCCCCAGCACATTATGTACAACGACATCATCACTGAGCACAGGCACGGGGTAAGTAGCCACATAGTTGACCTGCGGTGGAGCAGATACAACGGGTGGATAGAAACCAGGAGGGGGTGATGGAGGACCAGATGCCATATTAGGACCAAAGAACGATAGCTGATCAATGGTCACAATCCGTCCTTCATGTGGAAAGCACATCACGCGAAAGAGGGAGGAGACAAGTGCTCCCATGGCATAAGTGTAATCGCGCCCCAGGAGCATATTGAAATCCAAAGGGCCTGGAACGACCATCACATCCATATGGACTGTTTTACCTCCCAAAGTAACAGGTAACCTTGGAAGGATCCCCAACGGTTGACTGGTCCTTCTGTTGAATGTCAACAGATTCTGCGTAACAGGCGCAAGCGGTGGCGAACCGAAAGCTTGCCAGGTAGTTGAAGACAGAATACTAACAGAGGCACCTTCGTCTATAATGGTGTTGGGTACAACCAGACCAAGAGCCTGTACTGTGATCTCGAAAGGCACATAAGACGAAAGGCGAAATCCTGCAAATCGATTCCAGTCAAAGGAAGCGACCAAACTACTCGGAGGGGCTACCATCGACAAGCGAAGGTCTTCCCCTGATGTTACGGTAGAAGAAGCATCCTCCATGACCTCCATCTCGAAGGCGGGAGGGATATCCTCTGGAGCCTCCATCATGGGAGGCGGAGGAGGGGCTTCTTGAAGTACAGGGACAAGAGAATCTTTCTCCAAGTCTGAAGAATCTGAAGAGACCAGAAGGACATGAGGGGTGTGAGATCCACTCTCGACAGAAAAGACCTGGTGCACCGCGGACGGGGCCAGTTCAACCGATCCTACGACCAATGGTTGGTCAGGGACGGATTCGTGAATTTGAATTTCTGGGGGAGTGGGATTGACCAAGGATGACTCTTGACCAATCGTAGGATCAGCTGGCGGAGGACTCAAAGAAAGCCGATTATAACCAGGTGGAAGGCGTGGTGTAGAACCGGTTGGGTTGTCCAAAACTCGCTTGGCTTCATCCATATAAGGACAAAGGTGAATGGCATGGTGCCCTTCACACAACTTACAAGGATTGGTGATCTTACCCTGCTTCTTAGGAGCCTTATCAGTACCAGTTGAAGACATGCCCCCAACTTGGCTCCCGGAAGTCAAAGGCAATGGCGGATGGCCATCGGACCATGCTTCGAGCACCTTGGGGATGCCAGGGCAGTCTCGAAGAAGATGGTCTCCCGTGCACAACAGGCAAGGGAACTTGACTTTCCGTGGAGGGTTGGAAGGTTTATCGAGAGGAGATATTTCAGAAACAGTGGCTGCACTTTTAGCCTCTCGCTTATCAGACTTCTTCTTCTTCTTCTTCTTAGCCACCTGGTTACTTGAATCCAGACTTTCACCAGGCGAAGTAGAAGAGGAGGACGCAGAAACAGGCGAAGAAGGGGAGAGGTCCACCTTGGAATCAATATGAGGTTGTTCAGGTGGAGGAACTGATTGAACAGTAGTGGAGACATTCGGGACAACAGAGGTTGAGAACAACCAAACAGGCAACCCAACAGTTAACCCAGGAAGGGACAACGTTGCCATGTAAGGAGCGCCAACATTTCCAAAAGGAGGAAAATGACCAGGATTCCCTTCTGAGGGGATTCCTTGGTTGGTGAACTCTGAAAAAGTTGCCATCAAAACTCAAAACCACACACGGGCTGAAAACGAGTTAAGACACACGATCAAACGGTCAACAAGCAATGTCTAAATAGGTGTGAAATCGTGGGCGATTAATTTTACCACATTGGAAAATAAGAAGTTCTACCGTTTCATATTTTAAGAGTCGAGAAACGACAAAAAGATGACTCTATCTCTTTCAGAGTTGACACAAGCGTGAAAGGACAAGCGCTTGACGGTCTTTTCAAGTTTAGGGAGTCAGAAAAGACCAAATGACTGCTCAGGAAAAACTAGGCAGAAAGGGTGTACCAAATATCCGTGAACTGCAATATACACCTTGGTTTCAATAATGAAACAGAAATCGACCAAGGACTTTCCGTACGTGCAGGTAGTCTCCCCGAATGCTGTGTTCGGTGTATCACGGGTATAGGGCGGCAGACTCGGCTTCCTGTGGATAAAGGATTGAAACCTAGAGGGGTCTCCCTTTATATACGCGACGGTACGGGGAGCACAAGTCCGTACTAGCGCTGTCTAAAGCCAAAAGGCGAACGACAGCTGCTAGGTTTAAAGACGCCGGAACACGTCTCTAGCCTAGACCTCTAAATATGTTTCGTTAGATTTCAATGCTGCCTTAGGTTAATTGAATAGATTTTAAATTTGATCTTCAATTAGGTTTCAATTTTCAGGCCCTAACGAATGTATTGTTTCAAAAACTCCTAAATGCAAAGCTACATGCCACAGTACACCATTTTGTTCGATGAAAACTAGCTACAGAAGAGTTGAGAGTCTTTACACAAACAAAATGATCGGAAGACAAACAATGAGATCTCTAATGCAACTAATGAAATCGAAAATTTTTCATTCCAATCACTAATTACTAGTAAAATCGAAAATTTTCAATTTGCACTAATCAACCAACAAAAGCAAAAGAGATTTTTTTTTTTGTAATTTTCAATGTTTGATAGCTAGATGCACTAAACAAACTGAAAATAAAAGAGAAGCAACTTGAGAAACGATATTGAGAGAGCAAAACGAACAAATTTCACTCAATGACACAAGCAATCAGATCTCAAATCGACCAAAGTCTCTCAAAACTAAGAAAAAGACTCAAAGGCTCCAATGGACCGTGTGATCTAGGCCCAAAGCAAGACCAAACGAAATTTGAATGAAGAAACGAGCAATCACCCAAAAATCGCAACAAAACAGTGAACAACTACTAAAAGAATGCGGGGGAGCAATCAGAGAGTTGACTGGATAAACGAAACACCAAAACTCCCAAGGAGGGCTTGATACACAAAGCCACTAGATGCCCTAGGGCTTAAAACGTGAAATCGATAGATAAAAGCAAACAACCAAGGGACGAAGGAAAATTCTCAGTCAAACAGGACCCCAACACACTCAGGTAGTCGAAAAATCAAGAAGAAAAGCACTGACCAGACCTAGAGAGCTCAAAACTGAGCAAACTCAAATACCCTACAGGAGTGGCGCGACTATAAGGCTGCAACTGGCGCCAGCAAGCAATTGGCGCAGGCTATACAAAAGCAACATGCACCAATTGGCGTGACTGTCGGGCTAAAAAGCGCGCCAGTCGAGTTTCTCAGCCAAAAACAAAAAATAACTACTCCAGAAGCAGATCAATGTAAACTAAGCAAACCAAGAAGCAAAAAACAACAAAAGAACCCAACCCAGAAGGCTAACCAAGCAAGGAAAATCATAAAACAATCAAACGAGACAATCCAAACGAGATAGTGAAATCTAGACGATCCCCAGTGGAGTCGCCAAATTGTTGAGGAGGTAAATCCCCTCTGCGGATAGAGGCGATCCCTACTAGCCCAGCAGGGGTCTAGCAACAATCATCAAATGTTACAGCGCAAGTTCCTAGTTACGAATAAAAGACCAAAGATGGAGGCCTACCTGGAGTCCAATGCTATGATCCGTAGAAGAGAGCGTTCCCGTTCCTCAGCCTCGGCAGATCACGATCCCCCCACGATCTCCGCAGATGGACACCTGCACATGCAAGAAACAACACAAATACAAGCATAAAATCTAGAATACGCAACTAGATATCAGTCAGAAAGGATATAAATCATATTAACATAAGTGAAAACAGAGTGGAACCATAACCGTAATCATTCATTAAATAACAATCGAAAGAGAGTACAACCAATGTTCTGACGCCGCAGTCTCCTTCGGATGGGTCTCCAGTCGTTCACGTCTCGCGAAGCTTGCCAGGGAAAGGGCAAACCTCTCTAGAGTCTCTCGACGATAGTCTCCTTACTTGAGTCGGCCTTAAGGGAAGAAAGAGGGCTCTTACAGCACAAAGGCTCTTGGGAATTTGGAGATTCAAAGCTTAGGCACTTCCAGACTAGCTTGCCATGGAATTGAGCAGGCTTTTATAGATGGGGAAGGAGGGAGTTGGGATCCCTATCATTATGGGATTGGCGCTATCAACAAGGAAGGTTCCATGGGAGGTGGCAAAACTACTTCCCTTCCATAGAACTCTCGTAGCCAAACCTCCCAACTCAAGATAGGCAATGGTTTTTGAGTTTGTTGAAACACAACTTCTGCCATATTTATTTTAAAAACACTCCTTAAATTGGCTGGCGCGACTACTGATCTAGGACAGAGCGCCAGTTGGCACGGCCTCTTTGTAGGATTTTCCCCATTGGCGCGAGTGATGGAAATCGTCTCATTTGCCAGCCAATGCAAAAGGAGATGTTTTCATGATTTTTTGCAAGGAGATGTCTTTAGGGCAATGGAAGCTCATGCTTAGAGAATACATTGATGATGATTTCAAGGCATGACAATGTTCACAGGTCACAAAATGGGTCCTCCATTGAAGGATGGGGAATGGTAGGGACGTGACAAATTACCGTGTAACAATGTTGATGCTAGGAAAAGTTGATGTCATGATGAAAGGCCATCTTAACAAAGGTAAATTTATTTTATGTTTATTTTGATTATTTTTTAAATCATTTAGTTGGGTTGTTGCATGGTTGCAGGCTACCAAAAGAAAATTGTAGATGTCACTCACAAGAGTTGTAGATGTCAGCAAAATGGGTCCTCCATTGTGCGATGGGAATGGTAGGGACGGACACCATCGTGGTAACAACATGCCGTAGGAAAAGTTGATGTCATGATGAAAGGCCATCTTAACAAAGGTAACTTTGGTTTTATGTTTATTTTGATTATTATTTTTGAAATCATTTAGTTGGGTTGTTGCAGGGCTACCAAAAGAGAGTTGTAGATGTCACCTACAACTAGCACCCATGTGAATGGATGGAAGATCCTAAAACAAACATGACTTGAAAGAGGTAGTTGTATGAAGAAAATCCAAAAGTGGACTAGAAGATCACTTTCTGATTAAAAGAAGGATGACATGACTATTGGTTCAACACCATGTTTCGTTGATGGGAAAGTGATGAAGAAGATGGTCGATGCCCTATGATAAAGTGATGATGAAGAAGGCTCCATGATGAATAAAATGAAGTTCATGACATGATGCAGAAAAAGGAGCCCTACAAGCAGCTTATAGTACCATGATCTCCACCATAGAGCATATAGTTGTTGTTGGAAACAAGTCCCTAGCTAAAAGGGAGCTTGGGCAAGTCCCTGGTTAAGAGGGAGCTTGGGTATATTCCTTTTATAGGAATGAGTGGATCCTCCCTGGTTGAGAGAGACTGACAAATATGGTTCTCTACTTTGTGTGTCATGCACTAAACCAGGACGAATAGTTGTAAGTCTTAGTGAAGGCCTTGAGGAGAGATAGACACATCATTCTTGTCTTCAGGTTATGAAGAAAGAATGGAGGATTAGGTAATCATCTGGTTTCCAATGCTCTTTGAGGAAGTGGCAGGGCATCCAATCGGAAAAGAGTAGTCAAAGAGGAAATTCCTTGAGGATGTGTTATTCCAAGACAAGAATTGTCCTAAAAGGACATACCCTTTGAACACCAAGGTGGGGTATGTGCCTTGAGAGGCAATGATTTAGGTGTATGTAAATCATTGGTCTCGCCAGCATTGTGCTCTGATCTTGTGGAGAGAAAGAGTTGTTATTCAAGGTCTTGCTATGTCACAATGTTGGTTGGTATAATGAGATGGACGGGTACAAGCTGATAAGATAGCTTATTAGATGGCATACCAATCTGACTCCTCTTATGAGAATTCTTCAGTTTGAGAATGTCCAAGTACCATGTCTGTATTATGAATAACTCCCTAGTTAAGGGTGAGTGTTGAAATATGTAACTAGGTTCAGTCTTCATAATAATGAAATGTACTCTTGATTCTTGTATATTGTAAAAAGAAAGAAAAATTATTATTAATATTTTTGTAGCATGGGTTTCATGCTCAAGGTCAATTTATTTGTAGGTCAAGCACACATTGAGTGCTTCTAGGGTTTATCATAGAGTCAAGAAGTCAATTGAATCATTGCCATATATGAAAGACCCCTTTGGGCAAGTTGTAACAAGTCAAAAGAATTTATTTGAGTCAAAATTGTGTCAAAAGACCCTCCAAGACCAAGTCGGCCTACAAGAGATCAAGTCAATCTCATAAAGGCAATTCGTACCCCTAGGAAGCCTATATATAAGAGGCATTCGACCTCATTTGAAGAATACATCCAAGACATGCGAAAGAGCAAGAGAAGAAGTTCGATCCTAAGAAAAAGGAGTCCAAAAAGGCAAGCGAAGTTCTAGAAGGAAGTTGGAATCAAAGTTTTTGGGTCTCTCTCTCTCTCTCTCTCATGTGCAACGAAATTCTGAAGCTGATTGGTCAAAATTATGAAGTTGCATCGAAGTTGTGAAGCTGCATCTAGGCCGAAGCTGTGAAGTTGCAGCTAGGTCGAAGCTGTGAAGTTGCAGCTAGGTCAAAGTTGTGAAGCTGCATCTAGGTCAAAGTTGCAGAAATTGTTGCTGGGGGCCGAAGTTGTTGGAGAAGTTGTTGGAAGGTCGAAATTTGTTGTTGGAAGTTGTGTGAGGAAAACTTATCAAGAAGGAAGGCCAACTTGGTCTTAGAGGGGTCTTTGTCAAGGGTTTTACGTCTTGGAATTCATCATTTGAAGATTTTATAAGAAGAGAAGAATTCTTGTGGGTTTTTCTCTCAAGAGGAGATGTTTTGGCCCTAGCTAGCAGCCTATATTGTGTCCTCTTGTCTCATTGATCTTCATTGTTTGGTAGTTGTTTGATATTAAGAACATTATAATAATCAAGTGAAAGAAATTAAATACAAGTACATCAAGTTAATTAAAAGAACATCACAAGCAGTTATCAAAGTAAGAGAAATCACTCTAATCTAGTTGCCATAGATTTCTCAACAAAACAGTCCTTGACTCCCTAGTTTCCTCCAAAATCGAATGGAAAATTGTGATCATCAGTGCCAAACTCCTCTTAACACATGTGAGATGTGACTTGGCCCAGTTTGGAGCGAAACAAACTAGTTTGGGCCAGTTGGTACCAATTAGGTACCAAATTAGTTGGCTTGGTACCTAACCAATACCAATCAGTCCTCAATCTGGGTTTTTCTACCAGGCCTTTGGCTGAAGGTTGTTGACCGACTAGTTTCAACAATTACCGGTTCAAACCAACCGATTTTTGAAACTACGGACAAAACTTTGCAAAAACCTGAAGACAACCCTGCAGATCAGGACGTGTATCATTACTTTCACAAATCAAACAGTATATATGGACGAAAGATTCATGATTCGATTATTTAATTGCTTGGCAAAGTAGATTTCACAAGTAGGGATCACAGGTCATATCTTGCATATTTTAAGGGACATACCCAGTTTGATGATGATGTCAATGGTAACAATGGCACTACCATACCCTATTGAGTGGAACTCAGAGTTATTATGACTACAATTGCAAACTTCTATCATATCCATAAGCAAGAGGACTAGTTCGACATGATTCAACTGCCACATAAAAAGATATGCCATATGCATAAGGGTCTCATTGCAGTTGGAGAGGATGAAGGTTATTACATCCACATAGTTGAATCTGGTGCCAACCTTCATTTGAATGAGATGGGAAGCAGTTATCACAAGTCTTTCTCCTAAGCCAACTAGTTGAGATCATTATTGAGCGAAACAAAATAGTATGGGCCAATTGGTACCAAATTAGTTGGCTTGGTACCTAACCAATACCAATCAATCCTCAATCTGGATTTTTCTAAGAGGCCTTTGGCTTAAAGTTGTTGACCGACCAGTTTGACCTATTGTCGATTCAAACCAATCGATTTTTGAAACTATGGACAAAACTTTGCAAAAACCTGAAGACAGCCCTACAGATCAGGACATGTATCATTCCTTTCACAAATCAAACAATATATATGGACGAAAGATTCATGATTTGATTATTTATTTGCTTGGCAAAGTAGATTTCACAAGTAGGGATCATAGGTCATATCTTGCATATTTTAAGGGACATCCCCAGTTTGATGATGAGGTCAATGGTAACAATGGCACTACCAAGCCCGATCGAGTGGAACTCAAATTTGCAAACTTCTATCATATCCATAGGCAAGAGGACTAGTTCGACATGATTCAACTACCACATAAAAAGACGTGGCATATGCATAAGGGTCTCATTGCAGTTGCAGAGGAATAAAGTTATTACATCCACATAATTGAATTTGGTGCCAATCTTCATTTGAATGAGATGGAAACCAGTTATCACAAGACTTTCCCCTAAGCCAACTAGTTGAGATTATTATTGAGCTTATATGAACCCCAAAAACTTCTTCGTCACCACTTACATGTTGAATTTGTAACCATGGTAAGTATTGACAATGTATATTTGGTCACTAGATGTACTTGTATTTATTCTTGTAAAGCATATTTTAAATGCTAGAGTCAAAAGAAAAAATTGTCTTGAGTCAAAGTCCAATTACGACTTTTAAAAGAAGAAAATTTGAATTTTTGAATTGTAATTTTTGGCTCCAAAAGTTGTCAAGTCAGACTCCCTCCAAGTCAAGTCAGCCCAGGCAAAAGATACACCCCTTCAGCTAAGACAGATCACTACATAAAGGTAGCTTGACCTCATTCTTCCACCACCAATTCACACTCTCTCAAGAAGACAAGTTATGGGTATCCTAGAGAAGATTAACAAGAACAAATTAGCTCTCTTTCTCTCTCTCTCAAGCTCGCACATGTCGATAGATTCTCTCTCTCAAACTCGCACGTGTCGATAGATTCTCACTCTTCTTGTTCGCAGATTTTTTGGGCAATTTCAGTCGCAAAAAGCCGAGTTTCTTAAGCTAGCACAAAATACCGAATTTTGGGGTCGATCAGTAGAGCGAATTGTTGGAACAAATTGGGAGGCTTGACATGGAAGGGAAGACCAGGTTTGACCATGTTGAGAAATTAGGGCTTTTATTAAAAATTTCTCTTCTTGGTAATTACTTGTGATTTCGTTATGCTTCTTTCACTTAGATCTTATCTTTGTTATATTATTATGTTCTTCATCAAGTCAATTATCAAATGCACAAGAGACACGATGTTTAGGCTTTCTAGCCAGGGCCAAAACCTCTCCCTCTTGGAGAGGAAAATCTGATTGTAATTCTTCTTATAGATCTTCAATTGACAAGTACCAAGACCACGATAAAGACCCTTGACACTAGTATGCCTCCAAGACCCTTGTCACTTACTCTTCTAGGATCCTTATGTTGATCTTCCTTTTCTGCACTGTACTGCACCAACACTAGGAAAGCTCAGTTCCTACTACCTAGCCATACACAGTGAGCTCCCTTTTCTTACCTTCCTTGAACTAGCCTCGGTCACCTAGAGACTTTTCCTCAGCCTACTTTCCTTTGCCTTTGATGTCCAAGACCGAGATCTTCTTTTCTGCAATGGCTCTCCTTTACATTGTATATATCCTTGATTCTTTTCGAAATAGGATGACCCAGGACCGAGGTTGTACTACCTCTCTTACTACTGATTGTAGCCTGCTTACGCATTCTATTACAAACTTATTCTTTGCTTAGGTAGCCTTCGCTCTACCTTCTTCTCTTATCTATCTTCGCACTGATTACAGTCCTTATCTCGCAGTATAATTGCAGACCTTTTATCGAGATGAATCGACCCAAGATCGAGATGTATGAGAGCCCTTCTTCTTCGCTGAAATGTGACCCTCATTCGCATCAATCTCAGACCCTATCTCGCACTTCGTAAAGCCCCTTAAACCGGGCATTTAATCAGAATTTTCCTACTTATAGATTGAAACATAAATCCAAATGAATTGAGACAGGTAGTAAAATTTAACTCACATAAATAAGAAATTTAATCACAGAAGAATACCTGGGACGAATTTGGTGATGTGTTGGGTTGTGGCTCTCCCCGTGGGTGCAGCGGATGTGTTACCAATCAATATTTTCCTCCTTGCCAATCTAGGATTCAATCCTAGATCCAAAAGATATCTCTTCTGCCCCCGTGCCCAGAATTCCAAGAACAGTGAAGACTCGTTTCAGAACAAATTCACACCACTCACTATTTCCTTAGACAATAGTTTTCTTCTGTGTGCAGAAACCAACAAAGGAAAAACCTCCCCTTCCTCATTCATATTCCTCCCTTTTATAACTTTCCATCACCCCTTCATTTATGTAGATATTATAGAGTTGTTTATGGAGATATTTATAGGGTCATTTATGTAGATATTATTAAGTCTTTTATGGAGATATTTATAGAGTCATTTATGTAGATATTATTTTGTTTAATTACTTTAAAATTAATTTTATTATATTTTGTTTTTAAATTAATTAAATTAACTTATAATTTTAATCAAATTATATTATTACCTTATTTGTTTACTTAAATATAATTTGTACTTAATTATATTTATCTTGATCAACGCTTTACCATGCATATATATATAAGAGTGATATACGTGTTAAGTACCTAGCTTGATATTTCATTATATCTCGGCGAGATAGAAATGTATTATGATTTTCAATTCGTTACCCTAACTCAGATATTAATGCCAAAATTTATTAAAGGTCTCACTCGACATATTTATCATATCAAGGTAGTTAAGGATCTATTTTCATAATTGACTTATTAATCTACTTAGTTATTCTCAATACTAGCAGGGATGTATACTAGTGTTGTGTATGCGATGTATGCATATGTAGCTACTATATGCATACGCCGTATATATGCTAATATTATTTTGCTTATAAATCGAAATGGGTCATTACACACTTGGTGTTGCAGACCTTGTCCGAAATCTTGGTGGTGTAATGAGGCCACAGCCCTCTTATTTATAGGGACTATCTCCCTCCTCTAGGCCGAGATGCCTATCTGAGTGTAAGCCAACTTCATCAAGGGAGGACCTTCAACATATTTTGAGCGGACTTCATGGAGCTTAGTGACAAGGTCTTGGAGCATATATTTACATCAACAATTTGTCTTTTACATAAGTGTAACATGACTTCATATACATGACTCTTAATTATATTTATGACAAGATGACAAATCCTTAAAGACATCAAAAAGAAGTCTTTGACCTATAATAAAAACTCCTTGCTCATGAACCCATGAGGCAAGCATTACAAAATACATTTTATTATATTTGTCTCTTCATTGCATAAATTCAAAATTACAAGTCATTATGAAGACTGAACCTAGTTACACTTTTCAACGCTCCCTCTTAACTAGAGAGGTATTCATAATGGTACATAGTCACTCTCAATCTGAAGAATCGCATAAGAAGAATCGGATTGGTAATCCCATCTATATAGCATCATATCAACCAGCATTGTCATAGTGCAAGGCCTTGACTAACAACTCCATCTCTCCACGAGACCACGAGCTCCAATGCTAGTGAGACCAATGATTTATAGACACCTTCATCATTGTCTCTCTTGAATCATACCCCACCCGGGTTCACTCAAGGTATGTCCAGGACTATTATTGTCTTGGATTCCCAATCCTCAAAGAATATTGGTCCTTCCACGACTACTATTATCTTGGATGCCCTAATACATCCTCAAAGAGTATCAAATGTCAGATGATTACCCAATCCTCCATTTTGTCTTCCTAGGTGAAGACCAGAATGATGTGTCTTCCCAGGTGAAGACCAGAATGATGTGTCTATCCATTCTCTCCTCATGGCCTTCACTAAGACTTATGGCGGTTAGTCTTGGTCTAGTGCATGAAACGTGAATTAGAGAACCGTATCCATCACTTCCTTTTAATTTAGGAAGGACATATTCCAATGTACTCATTCCTATACAAGGAATGTACCTAAGCTCCCTCTCGGCTTAGGAATTACCAAGTTTCTTCCAAGTAAGAAACTTATTACTAGGCTCCCTCTCGGCTTAGGAATTACCAAGTTTCTTCCAAGTAAGAAACTTATTACCAGGCTCCCTCTTAATCAAGGACCTGCAGCAGCAATGATGAAACACCCAGCTGCACATGAAGAACTCCTTTCTTTGATGTCATGAATTTCTTCGATGCTGAGGAGTCTTCATCTTTGGGATCTCTTTATAAGGCACCGATCATCCATCAGTTTCATCCACGAGTCATGTCTTATATCAAAAAGTGATCCATCAGTGTTCTCATCAGGTCTAGCTTCATGTCATGCTGTTTTTCTACGAACCATATTTCTTCCAAGGATATTTCATCTTGCCATATGGTTATCAATTGTGGAAGACATATACTTCTCTTTGGTAACCATGCATAAGCTCATCTAGAAATTATAAGAATATGAACCTTTTAAATCAAAAGTTAGCTTAGTGATGATCTTTCATCATGACATCTTCTTGTAGGCATCAGCATCCTGTGAAAGTTTCAAAACAGAAACCCTACTGCAGTGTCTTGATCTACTTCACCTACTTGTTTGATTAATTTAACAAGTTATTTAACTGAAGTATTCAAAAAAATATTAAAGCAAATACAAACTGCAGCCAACACATCTACAGATCATTTACTGAACATCACGCACATATGACAAAATTACACACGTATTTTCAAACAAATGCCCCAGAAAAACACAATGAGGGCTTTATTATTATTCAGAATCTGAATACAACAATCTCGGCACCAAAAACAATTTCGCCTACAGAGAAATTACACTGCAGTTGTACCTTATCGCTCAGAGACAGAAAATATGGCTAAATCACTCCCTCAATCGGGATTTACAGATAATGAGCCCTTTCTAGCCACTGGAACCCTCAGCGCAGCTTCTCCAGCCTCTATGTCGACCCTCTAGCCCAGCGCAGCCTTTGCGCAGTGCAGGCTACCCCTGCGTTACTCTAAAGGCCTCCACACTGCCTCTGCGTCACCCTTTGCGTCAGCTTGGCTGGGTTGCGCCCCTCCTGCTGGCCTCTACGCTACCCTGGTACAATGTTGCCTCTCTGCTGTTGTATTTTTGGCCTCGAATCAGATCATCCCTTGCCGATCTCTGCCCCTCACTGCACTGCAAACTCACTTCGAATTCCTCAGCAAACCCCGCCCCAGAAATTCAACTTAGCTTCAATGCTCTGCAATGTGTGTGTGTGTTCTCCAACTGACCCCAAGCCCTTCTCTTATACTTTACTCGTTGGTAAACCAATGGTCATGATCTAATCTCTAATCAACAACGGAGATTAAAAGAATGCTTGATCCACGTCACTTAGAACATTTCATCACATGTATAATTTAATTCACTTTAATCTTTTTAATTTCCCTAACTTAGACTTAGAGTCCCCATTAAAAAAATTAATTATTTGAATAACTATTACACTAGATGGAATTTCTCCAAACGATTTCTGGGTCTTCGAGATCTCGTGTGTTCCAGCCCCTCCACAAAGTTTCAAAGCTAGAGCACGCTTGATGCTACCCCAAAATCTCAACACTCCCTCTTAGCGAGGAGTGTGCTCTAGCAATACTTCCACACTGAAGCATTTCCCTAATTTCTGCATCGGTTTCCACGATGTTGATGCTTGGCCTGCTGCCCTCCATCCACTATGTTACTGCTTTCTGTACTGCTGCCCATGTCACTATCACTGACACTACCACATCTGTACTATAGCTCCCCCTCAAATTGTTGCATCATGCTACCTATAGCACTACCACTGCTAACTATTGCACTGCAACTCAGTTGCTGAGTAGTAAGCAACTGAAGGACCATCACCCAACAACTGACAAACAAGTCAGTCGGGCTGCATCTCATCACTGAAGCACCCTCTACTACTACTCTGCACTGTCTCTTTGAGCTACCTATTTGTCTGCCTTTATTATACGTAATAACGCCTGCGCGTGCGAAATCATCGACCCTAAGCGTTGTTGCTTCCACGTTGATGTTGCCTCTCCTCTGCGCTACTCCAGACTTTAACAGCCCAGCACTGCCTCTACTTCACTGTGATCATCTGCAACCGCTGCTTCAGTCATCCTGCTACTGTCTTAAGGCTCTCGTAGCTCGTATGTGATCCAAGAGTTTGGACACCTCAAGGATCCCACCGCCCATCTGTAGCTACTCATCTGTAGCTACTCTACAGATCAATATCGCCCCACTTCCTTAGTTCATGAGCACGCATGGCTACGTCATCGTCGCAGCCATCGTCCCCTTCCACTATTGTTGCCTCAAAATCAGATGCTTCCTTGTCCTTCCGATTAGGGCAAGTGTTGGTGAAGTGTCCAAGTTCACCACACCTGAAGCAACATACCTTGGAGAGGTCCTTCTTCTTCTTCCCTTATTGCCTACGTCCCTTAGATGCAAGGGTTGCATCCTCCTCATTTTTCTTTACTTTGACTCCACCGATGTTGCTTTGCTTCTTGGTTATTCTCTTGATTTCCTCCTGACGAAGGATTGCCCACATGTCCATCTAGGATGGTAGCGTTGTTTCTGCCCAAGATGCTTTGGACAAACGTTTCCCATTCATTGGTGACTACATTCAGGGTAGTCCTCACCATGAGCCCTTCATCCGGAGTTAACCCCATGGCAATCAGCTAGTCCCGGATAGTCTGAAGTCTAAAGAGGAAGGGATCAATTTCATCTCCCTTCGGCATATGGAACAATCGCATCTAATTCTCCAGAAGCATCTTCCTTTGGTCGGAGCTTCCCTGATACATCGTGTTCAATGTTGTCCACATCTCGTTTGTTGTGTTCTTCCCAGCAATATGAGGGACCACGTGATCCTTTACTCCATCCATGAACAAGCGCTTAGCCCGTGCCTGATTCTTGTTGAATTTCTTCAAGGGATCTACATCGGTTGACACAGCTAGGACATTTTCTGCATGGTCCTTGACGTCGTACTCATCTAGGACTGTCAGGATTCTGGCCCTCCAGATGACGAAGTTGGACAAACCGCCCAACCTATCATGATCTCTCAATCCATGAGAAACCATCTCTGCTCAATCCGTCGAACCACAAACTCTTCTCCCTTCCGCTGCTTCCACACTCAACAAATAACTGGATCTAGCCTTCTTGCAAAAGAACCCCTCTAGAGAATGTGCTCCCTCTGAAAAATGATTTCCCTCCCGGAAATCCTTCACCAATTCTGATGAATCAGTCCTCTATGATCACTCCTCTTGATCAAACTCAGATTCCTTGGCTAGAGAATCTATTGAGTGACTGTTCTCCCCCCAATTTTGTCACCTTTGCTAGGCACTGTTTTGCACCGACAGAACCTATGCCACACCAGCAACTTCTGAAGATCAAAAACTGCACTTCCAAACTTTGGCAAACTGCACAACAATTCTCCACTCGAACTATGTTACCCTCCTAGTGTTGCGTCAGCCTCTGCGTGACCAGACTAGCTCAGCGTCCCTCTCCTGGTGCAGCGCCAACCTCTGCGTGAGCAAACTGGCTCTGTGTCACCTCTCTGGAGTTGCGTCAGCCTCTGCGTGAGCAGACTGACTCTACGTCCCTCCTGGTGTTGTGTTGCCTTCTTCTAGATCTCTGTTGCTTCAGCTACCCTTCATGCAGCAAGTATCTTCAGCCGCTTTGCTGATGGATCAGCTTGATTTGCAATGCTCTGATACCATGTGAAAGTTTCAAAAAAAAACCCTACTGCAGTGTCTTGATCTACTTCGCCTACTTGTTTGATTAATTTAACAAGTTATTTAATTGAAGTATTCAGAAAAAAAATATTAAAGCAAATACAAACTAGAACCTACACATCTAAAGATCATTTATTGAACATCACACACATCTGACAAAATTACACAGATTTTTTGGACAAATGTCCCCGGAAAAACCCAATGCGGGAAAATCGATGCAGCAGCTCTAGACGGTTTTATTATTATGCAAAATTTGAATACAACAATCTGGGCACCAGAAACGGTTTTCTCTATAGAGAAATTACACGGCAGTTGTACCTTATCACTTGGAGACAGAAAATATCGCTGAATCACATCCTTAATCGGGATTTACAGATAATGAGCCCTTTCTGGCCCACCAGAACCCTCAGCGCAGCTTTTATAGCCTCTGTGTGATCCCTCTAGCCCAACGCAGCCTCTCTACAACACAAGCTGCCCTTGCGTCACTCTGAAGGCCTCTACACTGCCTCTGAGTCACCCTCTGCGTGGCCTATGCGTCAGCTTGGCTGGGCTGCGTCCCTCCTGCTAGCCTCTACACTGCCCTGGTACAATGTTGCCTCTCTACTGCTGTATTCTCGGCCTCGGATCAGATCATCCCTTGCCAATCTCTGCCCCTCACTGCACTGCAAACTCACTTCAAATTCCTCAACAAACCCCGCCCCAGAAATTCGACTTAACTTCAGTGTTCTGCAATGTGTGTGTGTGTTCTCCAACTGACCCCAAGCCCTTCTCTTATACTTTTCTCGTTGGTAAACGAACGGCTGTGATCTAATCTCTAATCAACGGCTGAGATTAAAAGAATGCTTGATCCACGTCACTTAGAACATTTCATCACATGTGTAATTTAATTTTTTGTTGATAATATCGGTATCGGCAAAATATCGGAGAGGATCCAAAAAAAATCTTATCGGCAATATCGACAAAAATATCGGCAAATATCGGCAAGCATAAAAAATGCATAATATATTCATTTTTTTCAGATTTTTAAACATATAAAGCAATAAAAACATGAAATAAACACATTGGCACATAAATAAGAAGAAAGCATTGATATATATATGATGTAGTGGATATAAAATAAAAATGATACATCAAAGGCGATACCAAATCCTGTTGATCCCTGATAATTGTCCAATCAAAGACTCAAATGTGGAGAACCAATACAAAATAACATCACACATATAAAAGTATCTCATCATCATGAGTTATATGTAGCAAAACAAATAAAACTAGCAGCTATCTATCAGAAATCAGTGCCCTCTCCCCCTTTTACGGGAAAACAAGAGGGGCTATTTGTCAGGCCTGCCCCTAGCAGTAGAAGGTCTTGACCCTGCACCTAATGTCAAATACTGACTGTTGGGTATGGAGCTCTGCTCTCCTATATCTATAGCAAATGGTGCTAACACTATATGCTTGCTGAATTTTAAATTGTAAAAATACACAAAAGGTACTTGTAGTAATAATTTATTATATAAAATGTATACGTGATGAGAAATGTTACAATGCGGCCTTGCTTATATACCTAGGCAGGTGGTCTTTCATGACTGGACATGTCTTTTAGACATGCCTTTTCACTTAACTTAATGATTAATTAACATAATCTTATTTTGATTATTTAATATTTACATTTATTTATTTGTTCTATTTGTTATGAATTATATTCATAACATTGCCCCTTCCTTCAAAAGCTTTGTCCTCAAAGCTACATTTTCTAATAATTCCTTCTTCTTGTGCTTATCATTTCGACATATGTAACTTAATGTCCCATCTTAACCCGACAATTTTCTTCACTTTGCTTATTATTTTTTTAAATAATATTTTATTTATTTAACTTTATGTTTCATTAATTATGTTTAATTAAAAAAAAAAAAATTAACCAACAATGGAAAAGCCACGTCTCACCCCACCCGACATGACTAACTCCATATTTGCATTGCTCTTAAGGTTTTCCTCGATATCCCATAGACGGAATAATTTTTCACTCTTAGTTTTATTCAGTGACCCCACCGTTCTCCTCATTAGTCCTTAAGATTATGGAGAATACCTCTCAATCTGCCTCTATTGTAGAAACATAACATTATAAAAGAATTGAAAACATAGTAGCCGGAGTACACTTCGCTGTAGAATTTTCAGAGAAGTCTTCCTTCTTCCGAGAATTTAAGTGACAGATGTGACGTATTGGGAACACCCGTCCGGCAGAGATTTACACAGGTTGTCAATGGGAGTTTGTGAAAGGCAGTGCCGGCGTGTTTGAATCGGGTCAGGGTTAACGTGACGGTGAACAGTCACAGCGGCAACGTTGCGGGTGGGTGTTGTGGAAGAAGTCGATACCTCGCTAAGTTGGCTTGGAACTGTTTGGTGTCAGTTGAGACAAAGAACCCCAGGGAAATAACAAAAAATCCAAGCCCACAACTGGCACTGAAGAAGAAAAACCAGAAAACAGAAGAGAAAAGAAAACCGCAGAATTCGAACACTAGAAGAACGTCCTGGGATTTTAAATGGTTGGATACGATCGAGCGGATGTCGAGGATTGTTGAATGAAAACCCTCTTCGATCAACTGCAAATTTCGAATCTCAAACAATGAGAGCAGTTGAGGATAGTCAGGAATGACTTCCCATCCTGTGTAATCCGTGCCCATGAAATGCTGGAAATATTGTCTTATTTTTGTGCTAAGAGCAACGTTGGAAGTTATATTTACTAGATTTAAAACAGAGTACAACGGTATTCTTTCTTCTCACAACAAACTGCTGAAACATAATTCCAATTCCCAAGTGAAATATTGGCATAAGATTCGTTGCCCGTATTTATATCTGAATCTTCTGATTCAGAATTCAATTTCTCTTGATTTCTTGAACCAATGACCTTATTTATATTTCGAACTGGGTTTCTCTCTCTACGGATGAGCATTCGCTTATCCTTACTTGTAGATTCTTCCAAGGTATCTTTATAATGGACTTTTGTAAAATCCTTTTGATTATCCCTCAACTTGCTTTGAGTCCTAACAGGGCTTTTAGCGTCATTGTTACATGAGCATTCTGATTTGGTTAATAGATTTTTCTTGGAAGAAAATTTGATAACCTCCTCTGCTTGATCACCTTCTTCTTCATTGTCAGTCAATTTTTCTTCCATATGAGACACTTTCACTCTTCTAGCCTTGCTCATAGTTGCAGGTGTTTTCTTTATACTTTTTGCATTTATTATCATTTTTACAGATGACGATCTATTCTGCGAAGGATGGGTGTCGTCAACTTTAGATGCCCTTGTCCTTGTTGACCTCCTGCACATGGAAGTCATTTTATTTTTGCTCTCACCCTTTTTGTTCTTTCATTGTCTTTGTCGTTGGGTTTGAACCAGGGAATTTTGACCAAAAGTAGATGGAGGCACTATGATAGATATTGATGGATAATTAATGATATTTTCTTCCTTGGGATTTATTTCTTCACTTCTTTCCATAGGGCTATTAAATATGGAATCATTATCTGGAGTGCATTCAGTTTCTATTCTCTGAATATATTTTTCTTGGTTAGAGTATTCTTTGTCTTTAAGATCACCCGCATTTTCCTCATAATCTGAAATTGACATAACATCTTCTTGATCTTCAACATTATCATTATTCTGATCAAAATCTTCTTCTCCTGCTTCACCTTCTTTTGTTTCTTTGCCCTCACTATCATCTTCCTTATTATGGATTTCTTCATAACCTTTCTTAAAACAAGTTGTAGCTTCTGCACATGATTTTTCTAATTGCTCAAGTTTTTCTTGAATTTTTCTAATCTGATCAATTTCTTCAGGATCTACACGTAATGGCACATTGTACGGTAAATTATGTTCATAGGCTCGTAAACTACGTTCATAGGCTCGTGAGACTATATTCTGCAGCATGGCTCTGATACCACTGAAGCAACAAAACTATTTGCTTGTTGACTTTTAAATTGTAAAAATACACAAGAGGTACTTGTAGTAATAATTTATTATATAAAATGTATATGTGATGAGAAATGTTACAATGCGGCCCTGCTTATATACCTAGGCAGGTGGCCTTTCATGACTGGACATGTCTTTTAGACATGCCTTTTCACTTAACTTAATGATTAATTAACATAATCTTATTTTGATTATTTAATATTTACATTTATTTATCTGTTCTATTTGTTATGAATTATATTCATAACATGCTCTCACAGTGTCCTCCTCGTCCTCCTCCTCCTCTTCCTCTTGTTTCCCCTCCTCCTAGTCCACCTCCTCTTGCTGCCCCTGTTCTAATGGTTCCTCTGGCTCTAACCATGCAGGTGACTCCTCCAAGACAGGATCCTCAATCTCCACCCTCCACTGAGACAATACATCAATATTGTCTAAGGAAATGGCATTTGGATCCATTGGTGCTTGTATTTGCTTCACTCGAAGTCGGATATTGTAATGCACATACACTAAATCATTGAGACGTGCAAACTCCAACCTGTAAGAGTGTCAAAAAAACTAATGAGTCTTCCCTCTTAACACTTGGGTCATAAATTAAAATTACAATAAATGTAATTTCTCAACTGAAGGTTGAAGGTCAAAGTTATACATGTTGTGTTTTTTTTAGTGCATTTTCTCAAATACACTCCAATTGCGCTCACACCTTGAAGAACTACATGTTTGACTCGGGATTATTATGCCCAATTTCTGCAAATTTAGTGCCCTTGCACCATAGGTTCGCCACCAAATATCTACAATAAAATAAAGAAGTAAAAAATTAAAAAACATAAAACATAATTAAACTTTCAAACGCAAGTTACATAATTTAATTTTAAAAATCTAGAATTATAAATAAGTAAATTCTAAATTGCAAAATTCTAATGAGTGATGGCTTGTCACTTACGTGGCATGAAGAGGGTCATTTCCCTAATAGCATCATCAAAGCCAAATACGCCAACACAATCCTAATAAAACTGTATCTCGCGGTTGATTTTGCTACGAAGCTCATGATCGGGTACCATCCTCTGAATACAAGAATGGATCCCTTCCATCACCTCGCCATCAAAATCAAAGGCGCATTGTATGTAAATGCAGGGTTGAGGAAGAGCGTTACTGCATGAATGAGTCGATGAAGCATCCCTGTCCACCGACTATCAATCACATCCCATAACATCATATGTTTATCAAGCCCAGTAAAACCCTTGTCTACATAATAAGAACGAATGGCCTCCTTAGCCCTATCCATGTCCTCATACACATAAGCCATTGCAAGCTTCTCCCAATCTACCAATCTCAGAACCTTTACTATAGGTTCACTAACTGAGCACACTTCTTCTACTTCCTGCCAAAATGTCTCAGTGTGCACCATTTTGGCAATGGCTCTCCCATCTTGTCTCCTGTCGTATCCACAATCACACCACTCATTAGAAATAAACATTTACTTCAACTCAAACTGGCATCGAACCAAAGACTGAAGAGTAATAAAGTTGGTGGACAAACATTTGATTGCAGGACGCCGCAACTCCTTGTTTCTGGTGAATCTCCTCATGAGGCTAAGAACAAAAGCATGGTTATATATAAACGTGGGGACACTCCTAGCCATATCAATCACCTCCTTGATGAAGGAGAGTTTTCCCATATCCTAAAGCAGCAAATCAATACAATGTTCTGCACATGGAGTCCAGAACAATGTTCGGTGCCTCTCCATAAGCATCTTGCCGACAGCCACATAATTAGCTGCATTATCTGCTATGACTTGCACCACATTCTGCATGTCAATCTCTCGGATGAACCCATCTAGCAGCTCACATATCGTTGTTGCATATTTTATGTTGCTGATGCATCCACTAATTTAATAAACATCGTACCTTTAAGACAATGTAACAAGAAATTTAGAAGGGTCCTACCCTTCCTATCTGTCCAACCATCAGACATCATTATGCATCCAGACACTTCCCATGTCTTTTTCAACTCTGTCAATCTAGAGTTGATGTCCTGCTTTTCTGCTTTAAGGATTGGCCCACGCAACTCCTCATATGTAGCACTTTTGTAACATGGGCCCACAACAACAATAGCATCACACATTGGCTGCCAAAATGGAATGGTTTTGGTGATGTTGAGAGGCAAGTCACTCCAAAAAAGACACCTCCCCATAACTCTATCTACTTCTAGCTTCTCTTTTTTTTTAACAACTGATTTTATAGAAGGTTGTGATCCATGCCCTGTTCGTGGAACAAAAAATGATGACCTCCCACTCCCAACAACATTAGCACTAGCTGTTGCAGGTGATGTTGTGGAGCCCCTCCCACTACCCTCAACCTCAAAATCAGAAGAAGATATGCCGAAAGATCTATCTGCATTTTCAGCCTTGTTTCTTTCTGCCTCTTCCTTCTTTCTGTCTTTTTCATCAATAGCTTCAAGAGCTTTCTGTATAAGCTCCGGACTAGAAACTGTACAAAGCCCAACATCATGTCTAGAGAGTCTAGCCAGATGGTATTTCAATCTCGTAACCCCTGCTGTCATTTTTGTCCCACACAATTTGCATAATAAATATGGCTGATTTATCCCACCATCAAGCTCCCCATACTCCCAAAATGGGTCCAAGGCTTTTGGCATATTAGACTTTTGTAGTGAACTAATTCAAACCTAGGGCACAAAAAAACAAAAAATTGGCATTAAATGCCCATGCATAAAAATTTAAAATTAATATGTAATAAGCATGTCATTTAAAAAAAAAAATACTACAAGAATACAAATATATTATTTGCAATGTGAATGAAAAATTGGCAATAAGAGGGTGCATAAGAATGTTTAAAAAAAATGAAGCTTGTTGTCCAAATATGGACAAAACCCTTGCATTGGCTCATGGGCATGAAAATCATTGTAAATGGAAAAAAAACAAAGTAGCACAATGTTGGTAGGAAAAGAGGCAAGTATGCATAGCCCTAAATCTATAAAATAAATCATTAAAATATGGGTTTGGAAGAACATACCTGTTAATGGAAAAGACGGAGTTTGTCTCACTGTTCTTCAATCTTTGACGATGAAAAACTTCTTAATTGCTGGTGATAATCACTGTTCGATCACCAATTCCTCTTTGACAACCTCCACAATGCTTTAGCCTTCCTTCTCAGCCACTCACAAATAGAAATGAAAAAAAAATGAGTTTTCCCTTTTCTAGACGCGGCCAAGAGAAGCCCGACGATATTTTCGATCGTTACGCGATATTTGCCGAAATATCGCCGATATTTCGGAAATATCGCAATATTTTCGGGGAGAGAAAATATCGCGATATTTTCTCCGCGATATTTCCGAATATCGGCGATATTGTCATCACTGAGTTAATTCACTTTAATTTTTTTAATTTTCCTAAGTTAGACTTAAGGTCCCCATTAAAAAAATTAATTATTTGAATAACTATTACACCGAATGGAATTTCTCCAAACGCTTTCTGTGTCTTGGAGATCTCGTGTGTTCCAGCCGCTCCACAAAGTTTCGAAGCTAGAGTGCACCCGATGCTACCCCAAAATCTCAACACATCCTTCATACAGATTGACACATCTCCTAAAGATATGTATTGTCAAGGGTCTCCATCTTTTTCAGACTTCTATCAGAGTCTACATATCTTCCCAGGAGATTTTTCAATCAAGTCTTCTTGGCTTCCTTGGATGTTGACTGCTTTTTAACAAAGTTGCACTTCTCACGATCTCTTCCTTTCTTTCTCCACACTATTCTATTTCATTCCTAGGAGCTTCCAGTATATAGTTCCTAGATTGTGTACAATCACTTCATATCCATATGAGGACATATTATGTTGATTCCATCTGGTGTGGATCATGCCTTTTGGAAACATGTGCATCAGAGGAGATTCTCTTTCTTTCGTTCATACTTCTTAAAGATAGAAGTATACTACCTGCAACCATATGACATGACTTTATAATATCCAGTGTAAGCATATATACAAATATATATATATATATATATATATACCTCGTCTCTTTTTCCCTTTGAGTCACCTTGCAACAGTTTTCCTTGGAATGAAAGAGTTTTATTCTCTTGACCTACTTCATTAACATGTCATCATATTCTAATCCCAAAATTCTACAAGTTAGAATTCTTAATGAAACCTTTTGCTTTTTTTCTAACTAGTGAATCCAAAGAGGATTCCATTAGAAAATATCAGCACTTGTTTCTAGATGGATGACCCTTGATATAGATGACTGCTTTCCATAAGTGTTATTTTCAGTGAGGTTCCCAGGAGCCACTTATCTCATAGCATAGTTGTCACATAAATGTGTTTCAGACATCCTCCTATGACTAGTGCTCCTTCTTCAATGCTTATATCATGATGCCAGTTCTAAAGTGATTCATCTATCTAATACATACTATTTTACAACCGACAGATACCTCTTAAAGAGGAAGATGATCTCAATCATAGTAGAGATCTTTCACTTCTTCTTTCTTAGGCTTCTTAGTCTTAGGTTCTTCCATTTCTTCGACGACATGGGATTCTTCCTTTTTCCTCTTGTCCTTAGATCTAGGATAATCTTTCTTATAGTGCCCAAGTTCATTACATCCATAGCATCGTATCTTATCTATGTTTCTCCTTTTCTTCTGAGGACCAAACTTATCAAATCTTTCCTTTCTTCTTGACATGGCAACATAGGCTTAATTTTCTTCATTTGATCTTGTATCAACTTTAGCTTTTAATCTAGTCTCTTCTATCTTACATAGAGACCATAGATCCTGGAATGGTGTTGCTTCTTTCTTCCCATAGATACTTGAAGTGAAGTTTCCCCATCCCTTCAGTAGAGCATTTAGCACCACTGTAGTCATTTCTCTATCAGACATTAATTCTCCCAATTCCTTTAGTTGATCTCGTATTTCAAAAATCTTCATAAAGTATGAAGTTATTCCTTCCTCTCTTGACAACTTCAACTTGTATAGTTCTTGTCTCAGAGATATTACTTCCCCTACAGTACTCATCGAGAATAGCTCCACCAATTTGTCATATATTTCTTTTTAAGTTTCTAGTTTTGATACATAGGGGATGAGAGAGTCCTTTATGGATTCTATAAGAATCCTCTGGGCTCTTATGTCTCCCTTCATGTATTTGGCATGTGCTTGAGTATCTTCTTTTGAAGGTAGGGTTACAGACCCTTTAATGTAATCCATGACTTCATTTTCAATAAGATTTAGATTTGTCCTTTTCTTCCATGCAAGAAAGTTTTATGACCCAGACAATTTATTACTTTCTTTGCAAAAATTCATTTTGACAGCTTCAGATGAAGTCATAAATATCTTCCTTGTTGATGATGATGTAGATAGTAGCAGGAGATCCCTCTTAGATAGACTTCTTCAAGAGTAGTGTAAAGGGGTAGACCATCTTGGATCCTTGATGATGATGATGGCTCCAACAATGTTGACTTGGCTTCAGTCACGAGATAGCTTGAAGATAAAGATCACCTCCTTGATCTTGCTTTTCCTCTTGAAAGGACCTTGATATATGTCCTTTGAGTGAGGTCTTTGGTCTTCTTAAGATGGCTTGAGGTTTCCCCAACTTTCTGCAAACTGCTCCTTTTGAATGAATGAAGATCTTCTTAGATCTAGAGATTGACTTTTCAAAGTACATCCTTCTTTTAGCCTTCATGTCTTCTTGAAAACTGATCCTTGATCTTTTGATCCTTGTGTGTCTTCTTGCCAAATAGCCCTTTCTTGTCTTCAGCACCTTAGCTCTGATACCATTTTGAGAAATTAGGGCTTTTATTAAAAATTTCTCTTCTTGATAATTACTTGCGATTCTGTTATGCTTCTTTCACTTGGATCTTATCTTCGTTAGATTATTATGCTCTTCATCAAGTCAATTATCAAATGCAAAAGAGACACAATGTTTAGGCCAAGGTTACTTGGGAGCAAGAGCGAAAACGGGGAGCAGGAGCGACATTTTCAAAAACTCCCAGTTCGGGAGCGAATTTTTATATAATATATATATTTTTATATTTTGATACATATATGTCAACAAAAGCATCTACAATGGTGAATTAGATATAAAAAAGTATAAAAACATAGATTGAACCATATAACACTAATCATCTAGAAGTTATAATCTTCATCAACCACGTCCACAAGTTAGTAGCATACAAAATATTGAGTCTCGTGATTCATCAATATTAGACTTTCAAGCCAAGGCCAAAACCTCTCCCTCTTGGAGAGGAAAACCCGATAGTAATTCTTCTTATAGATCTTCAATTGACAAGTACCAAGACCGCGACAAAGACCCTTGACACTAGTATGCCTCCAAGACCCTTGTCACTTGCTCTTCTAGGCTCCTTATGTTGATCTTCCTTTTCTACATTGTACTGCACCAACACTAGGAAAGCTCGATTCCTAGCCCTACACAGTGAATTCCCTTTTCTGCCCTTCCTTGAACTAGCCTCGGACACCTAGAGACTTTTCCTCGGCCTACTTTCCTTTGCCCTTGATGTCCAAGACTAAGATCTTCTTTCTGCAGTGGCTCTCCTTTACGCTGTATATATCCTTGATTCTTTTCCAAATAGGATGACCCGGGACCGAGATTATACTGCCTCTCTTACGCACTGATTGCAGCCTCCTTACGCATTGTATTACAGACTTATTCTTTACTGATGTTGTGCGGAATTGCAGGAATTCGCGATTACAGGAATTCGCACGTAATTGCAGGAATTTGCGTGTAATTGTGGGAATTCGCAATTACAGGAATTCGCAGTGTGATTGCAGGAACTCACAAGAATTTGCAGTAGATATTTTGGATAGAGGGTTTCGGTGAGCAGATCATAAATTTCGTTGAGTAGATTTGGGCGTAGTTGGTTTGTAGCTAGACCAACAGTAGCAGATCAACGTTGAGGAAGAGAAAGGCACACACAAAGAGAATCTCTCTCAGGGGGTTTCGATATCTAGAAATATGATTTTCTAGTTGCACATTGGCAGGCGCTGAGAGCAGAATTTGTAACTCCGGAAGGGAGTGAGTGTAGCAGACTTAACAGTCGAGTAACGGGAAAGAGGAAGATTTTCGATCAAATTCAGAGATGGCCACAGTTGGTCTTAGAGATCAAGATAGGTTGCATGTAGCCTCCAACTTTGTCATCCGGAAGGCTAGGATGTCCTTCCTGCTAGATGAACATGGCCTGAAAGCCTATGTAGATAATGTGGTGGCAGTACCCCAGGATGCAGTTATACCTCCAGGAGAGAGGTGGGGCAATATGTCTCAGAGTTGCAGAGGATGGGCAAGGCCCATTCAGGTGTCCTCCTCATGGATCATTACCTTACTACAGGGGCCCACAGTATTCAGTAGCAGGAGGGATCGGTGCCAATGTTGCAATCAAATTCCAGAGTGACAGTTGCAGTTAGGTGTTGAGGAGTGCAGATGCAATGTTGACAGCAGAGCAGGTGGCTTAGTGTAGTGTTAGCAACAACACAGATTCTTCAGTGGACAGTGTAGGTGTTGGTAGCAGTCAGATACTAGGGAGACAAATGCAGCACAGACACAATTGATTCAGTATTTCAGATGCTTCTCAGTTGAAGGAGTTGCAGTAGCAGTAGCAACAGTTGAGTGGGAGTTGCAATGTAGATGCAGAGTTGGCAGCAGCGTAGCAGTGTCAACAATAGCACAGATGCAGCATCAGAGTTGCGCAGTAGTTGGTGGGCAGCGGCCAGACACCAGCGGCTTACAGAGGGTGGTATAGAGACAGGGTGTTGTAGCAGTAGTGCAGCACTAGAACACCTTCCTCACTAAGAGGGAGTGTTAGTTTTTGTAGCATCGGAGGTGTTCTAGTCTCAAAATTTTGTGGAGTCTAAAACACAAGAGTTCTCCATAACCCAAAAATCTTTTTTGGAAATTTCACCTAGAAGTGTCTCAATTAGATTATTAACCTATTTTTAAATTATTTAAAAGGGGTTAATTAATCAGTATTAATTGAGAAAGTTGTGAATCATCTAGAAACTTATATGGATCAATCCAGAAATAATCTCAGCCATCGATTATGTTTTAATCTTGGTCATTGTTGGAGATTATAAGAGGAGGTCAATGGGCAGATGGAGAACATATCAGTTGCAGATACTCAGTGATCAAGGCAGAACGATTTTCTAGTAGCACATAATTCAACAGTGAGATCGAGCCAGTGATTGAGTAGCAGTTGTCAGAGGGGCATAGTAGCAGATTTCTGGAGGAGTTTCCAGTTCCGGAAGAGTCAGAAGAGAGGAGGCTGAATATTTCTGCAGAAAAGGACCCACTAAAAGAATTTTCACATGACTGCAAGAATTCGAGCGTGATCGCAAGAATTCACGTTTAATTACAGTAATTCTTGATTACAAGAATTTGCGCATAATTGTAGGAATTCACCATTACAAGAATTCGCATGTAATTGCAGGAATTCAGGATTACAAGAATTTGTGCATAATTACATGAATTCACAATTACAAGAATTCGCGTGTAATTGTAGGAATTCGTGATTACAAGAATTCGCAGTTACAGGAATTCTAAGTTACAAGAATTCGCAATGGAATTGCAGAAGGGAGAAAATTTCTCTATAATAATTTTTCCACTATTTCTCTCATATTGGATTTCCAGTTGGGCATCCATAGATTGTACTCAGAATTTCCGTTGTTGCATAGTAATAATAAAATCCTCATCTGCTGCACCGGTTTTCCCACATTGGGTTTTTCCTGGGACATTTGTCCAAAAATAATTGTGTCAATTTTTATGTGTGTGTGCTAGCATTTCTTAGTTCCTATTTTGATCTTCCGCAAAATATTATTTGGTGAAGATTGCAGTTTGATTATTTCGTTGTTGTTGTAGCAATAAACTAATAAATTAATTTACAGTTAGAAGAAATAACTCCAATTGTTGCAATAGGATTTCAGTGGTGAAATACTCACATGAACAACCATGGACCTCTCGTGCTCAAGAAGAATCAGTGATCATATCAAGAGATAGGAAGGAAGAAGCTACTCAAGCATTTGCAGCGCACTTCAAGAAAAATAGCGAAAAGAAGAAGGGTGCTCTCAAGGCAAAGAATAGAAGAAGGACATGTCAAGAATTCAATGTTATGGTTGTCATAAATATGGTCATTCCAAGAAGGATTGTCCTAAATTGGCTAACAACAAAAAGAGAAAAGGAAAACAACATGCTTCTACAGCTAACGTTGAAGATGAGCACCCAAAGAAGCCCAAAGGTGGAAAATGTTTCTTCTACTTTTTTGCTCTAACAGGTTCAATTGTAGATGATGACAATATGTGGCTAGTAGATAGTGTTGAAGAATGTAACTAGCGTCGGTCTTCATAATTGTATTTGTGTCATGATGTAATGTATTTGTCAAAAGAAAGAAAATTTTATTATGAAAGAAAAATTATTTACCATGGGTTTCATGATTTATTTTGGTACTTTTAGGTCAAAGCCTCCATTGTAGGCTTCTAGGGTTTACGTCATGAGTCCTAGTCCTAGGCTTTGTATATTGAGAAAGAAAAATTATTTTGATATAAGTTGAGTCAAATAGGCCTCCTCCACCAAGTCGGCCTCAAATCCTCCAAGTTGGCCTCAAAGAAGACAAGTCGGCCTATTTAGGAGCCAGAAACCACTATATATTGGCAGCTACTCGACCTCATTTGGACACTCACACAAGCAAGTTCAATCTGCAATTTCAAGAGAAGAAAATAGGAGCGAAATACCTAAAGTAGAAGGAGAAAACCCTAGCAAAGAAGAAGGAGACAATTTTCAAGCAAGAAGAAACCAAAATTCTCTCTTTCCTACAACATGTGCAAATTTATGGGTTGCTGCAGGAGGACCAAAGTCACAGATCTGCAGTAGGGCCGAAGTTCTGGTTGTTGGGGGGTCGAAAGTCTGATTTGTAGCTAGGTTGAGGTTGTTTGACTAGAAGTGACTACTGAAGTTTGGTTAATCATCTTGGAAGGCTAACTTGGTGGAGTGAGGGAAGTCTTTTGGTCTGGTCTAAGGTCTTGGATAGTCTCAATTTGATTTGAATCTACTAGTATAAGAGTTTTTACTGGGTTTTCCTCTTCATAGGGGTTTAGCCCTGGCTGAGTGCCTATATTTGGTGTCATTGGTCTTCATGTATTTGATTTGATGATTGCTTGAGGAGAAGAAGATAAAAGAAGAACATAAGGAAATATAATAAGAATACAAGAATATCACAAGTAATTGTCAACATAAGAAAATCTTTCTGCCTCTCTGGTTTTCTAACATGGTATCAGAGCTAAGGTGAAGGATAAGAAGGAAAAAGGCAGCCCGAAGATCTATTGACAAAGAGATATAAGAAGTAGATCAAGAAAATGTTTTAAGGAAGACCATCAAGAGAAGAACAATATAAGAATTTTGAAAAGGAAGGCCTGTTATCTATATCAAGTAGGGGAGATACTGTAAAATCTATGGCATCTTCAATGAAGACATAAAACAAACTAGAAGGAGCCACCAACTATAGAGCATGGAAGAAGAGGATAGATCTCATCCTCGCAAAGCACAAAGTATTGGATTTTGTACTTGGAAAGGTTAAGGAACCCGCAGATGATGCAGGAAAGGAAATATACAAGGAAAAAAAAAATTAGCCATGAATCTAATTGTAAATGTAGTTAAGGATAACTTAATCCCCTACATATCCAATATAGAAACTGCAAAAGGGATGTATGAAGCTCTCTCCAAACTATTCACCATCAAGAACATCGGACAAAAAGCTAGTCTCAAGAATGAACTAAGAACAATAAAGATGACAAAAGCTAACACTATGTCTTATGTTGTAAGGATCTTCCGAATAAGAGATGAGCTCCAAGCCATTGATGAAGTTATACTAGATAAAGAGCTTGTGATTGTTGCACTACTAGGTCTACCAAAATCATGGAGTGCCTTTGCATCAGGTATTAGTAGTTGGAAAGAAACACCATCCTTTGAAGAAATGTAGAATGCATGCAGTCAACAAGAAGCTTGCATCTTGTTAGCAAATAATAAGAAGGAAGATGAAGAGAACAACACATCCAATGCATATTATGCTCACTACAAGAAAAATGGAGGAAACAAGAAGTTTAAAGGACCACAAAAGAAGATTGACCTATCCAAAGTCGAGTGCTTTCATTGTCATAAGATGGGACACTACAAGAATCAATGTCCTGAAAATCCTAGGAACAAGAAAAGAGAAAGAGAACATGCAACAATTGTTGATGAAGCTCCACCTAAGAAGAACAACATGGAAGAATCTGAAGTCAAAGACTTTTATTATTAAGTCTCTTACATATCCTCCTACTTATATCATAGACTATTGTTTTAGGTTTTGTAATGTTTCTTTTATATTCTGATTTCTAGAGTTTACAGACCTATTATCTCTTGTTATAAATTCATGAGTTGTTTTGATAAGGTTTAGGCATCCCACAAAAGGACTTAATTGATAAAAGATTAAGATGGAACCTCCACTATTTTACAAAAGATAAGTATCATGTTCTTTATTTTCTATTTCATGTTTGAGTTCCTCTATACATCAGCTTTGTTTGTATTGCATATTTATAATTCTTTCTTTGTATTTTCCTTGGTAGGAAAGTTTGCAGAGATATTTAAGGATTATGGCTAGATTCAGAGGGAGACATCAAAAGAAAAAGTCTTAAACAAGCTTACTGCAAACAAAAACTCTACAAGGATTGTTAAATAACAACTCAAGGTATGTTTGATTTTGTTGCAGATCTTCTTCTTACAAGAAGCTATTATTATTCTTCATTTGGAATTTTCTTTGAATTACTAACTCTCTTGTGTCTAGGGTTTTGAATCATAAAGATTCTTGTTAGGGTGATTAATCACTAGATTGAATATACCATTGTCATACTATCTCTTGCCATTTGTTCATTTTGGTGAAACCCTAACCTTTAGGGCTCACTGTAAAACCCTAGCCTTTTGATGCTTAGGGTATGTTGTCTATAGTAATAGAACCCTAGTCTACTTAGGGTTTGTTAATAAAATTCTAAGAACTTATTATTAAATCCTTCTATATTGATGATTAGGGTTTGTTGATGTTATAAAACCTTAATCTTTTAGGGTTTGTTGTGAATGTCTAGTTTATATGATAAAACCCTAGATTTTTAGGGTTTGATGAATTACAGTTTATGAATAAAATCTTGCAATAGTTAAAGTAAGATGAAACCCTAGGTGTATGAGTTCTCGCATAATTGAAACCCTGATCTGATCAAAATTGTTGTATATCTAATTTTGGAGTTTGATGTACGTATCTAGGGTTTACGATAAAACCCTTAGTAAAATAATGATATAAGAAAATAATAATGAAACCCTAGATATAAAATGCTAGAATGCTAAATTGATTGTTCATATCCATGATTTAGTTTTATTGATGAAATCTAGGGTTTGTGAAAAAACCCTACTAGAGTTCAACATGAAATTCTAGGGCATAATATTGAAAATGCTATGATTGAATTGCTAATTGGATTTAGTTGTTGATATCTAAGACTTTAAGTCTTGATGATGGAATCTAGGGTTCGTAACAAAACCCTAGCAAAGTTGTTAAAATTTAGGATATAAAAGATGTAACTCTTATTGATTGTGAACCTAACTAGGTTTAGGTTTTGGATATCTAAAAGATTGATTGTTTTGATGCTTCATTATAACCCTATAAAGTTAACTTCATGCTCCTATATATTTGTACTTGGTTGTACTTGTTGTTGAAGATTTGCAGATACATGATCTTCAAGATGCTAAGATATTCACCTACCTCATAATTGAAGATAACTTGATAATGATGATGAGCATGATGGAAAGAGGGAATTGTAACAATGATGATGAGATTAAAGATGAATAGATAATCTTGTTGTCGATTCAAAGAATGATGTTCTTAAAGGAATAAAGCTTTGAAAGGTTGAAATTTCTCCGATGATATGATTCAAATAAAAGAGCCTGTGTGGCTAGAGGTTTTGTTATAAAGAAAAAGCTTGGATAAAGAAAGGGTACTTCTCCCACTTAAGAGGGAGGACATATTGTGACAGCTATTGTAAAAGACATTGAAGAAAGATTGAAATCAAAGAATAGCTAAATCACTACAAATGGTTGATTGATGAAGTTATAAACAAAAAAATTAGATATTCTAGAAAATGTGTTGAGGTTGAGTTTGGTGTTGCTGGAAAAATTGAAGAAGGAAACTTCCAACAAGATATGTTTGATGATGATGACCTAAGCAGCATCAGAATATTTGAAGACCCCGGAGGTTTGTGCTAACTTGTATATATTTAAAAGTTTGTTACTAATTGGGGTTGTGATGATACAGGTAGATCTCTCCATAATAAGGTTGAACATCTTGAAAGCATACTTGGACAGTTGGATATATCTGATTTAGTTTATAGGGAGAGATAAAGCATCTTGGAGCAGCAAGATGCTTGGGAGGACATTTGGTCGGCCTGTGATGATGTCTAAATCCCGAAGTAGGGAGGGTATCGTAGGTCTTGTGGAGCTCCGACCTTGGATATGAAACGTAGATCCCTGGGTTGGTGTTAGAGTTGAAGCTTGATGGTACCTATAGTGGCTAAAGCTTGGAACACACCTTAGTCCCAACCGATTAGATACCTCGATTAAGTATCTAATCTGTAGCACTGCATGTGTTGTGACTCTTCGTAGAAACATATCATTTTGGGTTCATCCATGTACCTATGTAATTATAAATACCTCCCGAGTTAAGAGGAAGTGTTGAAGAATGTAGCTAGTGTTGATCTTTATAATTGTATTTGAGTCATGATGTAATGTATTTGTCAAAAGAAAGAAAAAGAAATTTTATTATGAAAGAACTTTTATTTGGGTTTCATGCTTTATTACTTTATTTTTAGGTCAAAGCCTCCCTTGTAGGCTTTTAGGGTTTATGTCATAAGTTCTAGTCCTTGTCATCATCAAATAGACCCTTCTTGGGCTTTGTATATTGAGAAAGAAAAATTGTTTTAATATAAATTGAGTCAAATAGGCCTCCACCAAGTTGGCCTCAAATCCTCCAAGTCGGCCTATTTAGGAGCCAGAAACCACTATATATTGGTAGTTATTCGACCTCATTTGGATATTCACACAAGCAAGTTTGATCTGCAATTTCAAGAGAAAACCCTAGCGAAGAAGGAGAAAACCCTATCGAAGAAAAAGGAGACAATTGTCAAGCAAGAAGTTGAAATTCTCTCTTTTCTACCACCCATACTTATTTTTGGGTTGTTGCGGGAGGGACGAAGTCACGAAACAGCAGTAGGGCCGAAGTTCTAGTTGTTGGGGGGTCGAAATTCTGAGTTGTAGTTCGGTTGAAGTTGTTTGACTAAACGTGACTACTGAAGTTTGGTTAATTATCTTGGAACGCTAACTTGGTGGAGTGAGGGAAGTCTTTTGGTCTAGTCTAAGGTCTTTAACACTCTCAATTTGATTTGAATTTACTAGTAGAAGAGTTTTGACTGGGTTTTCCCCTTCATAGGGGTTTTAGCCCTAGCTGAATGCCTATATCTAGTGTCATTGATCTTCATGCATTTGATTTGATGATTGCTTGATGAGAAGAAGATAAAAGAAGAACATAAATAAATATAATAAGAATACAAGAATATCACAAGTAATTGTCAACATAAGAAAATCTTTCTGCCTTTCTAGTTTTCTAACAGATAATGGAGCATCAAGACATATGACTGAAGAACGTGGAAATATTTCTAGCATAACACGGAAAAGAGGTTGTTCTAAAGGGTGGAGCTTGGAGACAATCACAACTATGCAGCCAAAGGAGTTGGAAAGGCATCCATAGAGCTGGAATCTAGTAATAACATGCATCTCAGCAATGTCCTATATGTACCAAGTTTGAAAAAGAATCTTGCCTCTATTTCATGTTTAGAAGATAAAGGAGATAGAGTAGCTTTTGGGGATGGAAAAGTACTTGTATGGTCCAAGGGATCTAGTATAGATGATGCTAGGCTAAGTCACCTGATACGGGGATACGGGGATTCAAGAATCGGATTCGGGATACGGTGACCCCCGGAATAGGACACTTCCGGGAAACGATACTTTATATATTATTTTATTAAAAATATATATATATTAATATATTAAAAATTAGATATTTTTTACACAAATTCATTGATTCAAACATAGATTTAAGATCTTAGATTCTCATACATGATACATTGAAATTTAATACATTGATACATCATACAATTGTCAAATTTATTCAGAAAGACAAGATAGTAAAATATTGTAGTTTTTTCATTAAGTCATCAGAATCAAAATCTGTTACATAAGTACACTGCCAATGGAAAATAGAAATATAAAATACAAAAAAACTACAATCTCCAAGACTACAAGCCTGAAGCCTCAATGAGCCAGAGTCAATGAGTCATCAATCCTCATCATCATAATCATCAAATGATGGAGAATGACGCCTCTACTCTATCATCAAATGTGACAGGCTCTAGCACTGGCGCATTGAGATCCAAGTTGGCCAATGCCAACTCAACACTGCTGTCCAGACCCATATCATCAGGAAAGACATCCCACATCTTTGTCTTTCCCTTCAACCAATCCTCCCTCTGCCTGTAGATGAGACGAAGGTTGGTGTGCACATACACCATTGTCTTTTCCCTGTACTACTCAAGCCTGCTCTTCTTCACACTATACAAATTCCCATATGTGCTCTAATTCCTCTCGCAACAAGAGGATGAAGTCACCTGAGAGAGGAGCCTCATGGCTAACTGTTGTAGAGGAGGGCTTGTTGCCCCATGAGTTGCCCACCAAGAATGGGGCTTCTTAGCCCCCCTGTCTCGAATCAAATCATAGCCTCCAAATCGCCCCCTGCCAGTGGAAAAATCTACAAAGGCATCCTCCACCTCATCAAGGGATGCCCTATCCTGAAAAATCCTCCTCAATGCATCTTTCCTCCCCTGTGAGATTTCAGCATCCATGTGAGGAGGGAATCTGCGGGAAGGTCCACCATTCAACCACTCATGGCTATAGTATTTTGGGTTCAAGGAGTGAGCCAAACAATGTAAAGGTGTGCAATTCTTGTCCCATCTGCTGACAAGAATATCCTGTATGACGGTGAAGAAGGCCTCAGGTGATGTCTCATACTCTGGGCACTGACTCTATAAAACAATGGTCCTCACAGACTCAATCATGGAATCCCATCCCTCATAAACCTCTCCTAGGATAGGTTGGTCTGTATCTGCAAATCGGAGCAAGGAAATGATAGGCTCCATGATCTGAAAAACAAGATCTCCCTTCTCCCACCATAGATCATCCAACACTGTATCCTTCACTTTCTTTGAGGCTGCTTGATCCATCTTTCTCCAAAAATACCAAAACTCTGAAATAACCATGGCCCCAAGGGCGGTCTTGACCTCCCTCAACCTCTTCAACATGATGAATGAAGAGGCACACTGTGTATTCGCAATCTTCAACAATGATAGATTGTTGTACTCCTTGTAGATAGTGAGGGCATTTGTATGGTTTTGTACAAAGTTGCGGATATGCCGTGCATCCTCAATAATGGCTCCAATCCAAAGCACATCAAAAGCAATAGATTTCAGTGCCAAGTTCAATGAATGGACAATGCAAGGTGTCCAAAATATTTGTGGATATTTTGCTTCCACAATCATGCCAGCAACCTTGCAAACAAGTGCATTATCTGTAATGATTTGCACACAAGAATCGACACCTACATCTTCAATAATTTTAATAAATAACTCACCCATATATTGTGCATCCTTGTATTGTCCAAGTGCATCCACTGATTTCAAGAAAACTGGACCATTCAAGGATGACACCATGAAGTTGATGAGTGGGTGGCGTGCTGGATCTGTCCATCCATCAGAAACAATGTTAACCCTAGATGTTGGCCATGCTGATTTAATAGGCTCAAGCATTTTTTCCACCTCTTTCTTTGACTTTGTCAACAATGTGGTTTTGAGCTTCTCTAACCCAGGAGGCACATACCCTAATGGAGCCCCATGACTAAGAGCTCGACATATCTCAATAAATAGAGGTGACCATGCAACATTAAAAGATATGAAGTTCTGATAGAAAAAAAATGCAATGGTGAGATCAAGCTCTTCCCTCTTCTCTTTTTGAAAAATCTTGTCCATTGGACCAACTGTAGTTGCCTTTCTCTTTGCTGATTGTCCCCTACTAAAAGTCTCAAAAGGGAACTTGTTGCTGCTTTTCCTTAAGAATGGAAGGGGGTCATCACACTTGTTTTTTTTTTTGATGCCACATTTGCCTCACCAACAAATTGCTCTTTCTCCATTTCCTTCCTCTGTGTTGATTCAATTGTTGTACAACATTTAATGCCACAACCTAGAATACCCAACAAATGAGCTTTCACACGGAAATATGTGGAAGTGAAATGGTCGTCGCATATATTGCATTTCCATGAACAATTTCCTCCTCCCTTTCCCTTTTTTCCTGTCGCTCCCTCTCTTGTCACATATTTCCACAATGGGTATTTGGGGTCATGAGTTTGTTTTCCCTGCACAATTGGCGTTGTTGTTGCAGCCCCACTTCCAATAGATGGAATACTTGCAGACCCTGATGAAACAGGGACAGGAGGGGCATCTCCAATGGGAACATTCTTCCCCTTTCTTTGCCCCTGTCTTGCTGCCTTTGATTGAACCATGAATACTGTAAAAAAATAAACAAAAATAACCAAATATATAAAACATATGCACATGCAAACACTAACAGCAAACTAAATGCAAAATATAGAGGGACAGTGCACTTACCGGATGCTCGAATCGCTTCGAAAGAACTCCCTTTCTCCTTGCTAACCCTTTCTTCTTGCAAACCCTTGCTCCTTGCTCACTTCAAGAGCTTGGTATGCCCGTATCGACAGTTATCTAACGAGAATGGGATTTACCAACAATGCGTTGATTTTTGTAGCATCATATCTGCTCTAGCATTGAGATTTTGCAGAGAGGCTAAGACACATCTATTCTCCAAGACCCAGAAATCGTTTGGGGAAATTCTACCTAGAGATGGCTTAATTAAAATAACTAATCAGTTTTTAATATTTCCTAAGTCTAAACTTAGGAAATATGATTAATTAAAAGACATTAATTAAGTCAAGTGTGAATCTTCTAGAAAAAGGTGTGGATAGAGTCTTAGTTAATCTTAGCCATCGATTAAGTTTTAATCGTGGTCATTGAAGTCTGAACGAGAGATTATAAGAACTCAATGGGCACTTGGAGAACACACTTTCAGAGATCAAATTCACTGGCAAATCAATTTCCTGAGTAGCAGAGTTGAGTTGCCGGAGAGAGAGTTAGTGAGATCGTTGTAGTGACAGAGGGGCAAGGATAGTAAGGTCGGAGGAAGCTATTTTAGATCTGGTGAGTGCAAAGCAAAGAGGCAACAAGTGCCACAGAGAGGCAACGCAGAGGCCACGCAAAGGCAACACAGAGCTTCAGGAGGAGATTTCGTTTTTGCTGGGAGATAGAGATAATTCAGTGCTAGAGGCCGGAGTGAGAGACCGTAGGGCCAAGAGGGTCAAGTTTCCAGACAGCAGTTGATCAGATAGCGAAGGTGATGCAGTTCCTAGCTGTGTGACACAGTGACTGTGCAGAGGCAGTGCATAGCAACTCATCCGGAGCCCAGATCAATGTCGGCTCACTAATGGCAGAGTGAAAAATTTCTCACTAACTTTTGTCAGATTTTTTTCTCTCTATGGTTCATCAGTTTGGAAAACCATAGACTTGTACTCAGAATTTACTATTGCATAATATATAAACCCTCAGTGGCTGCATTGTTTTTCCCAAGTTGGGTTTTTCCGGGGACTTAGTCCAAAAATAACCGAGTTATTTGTTTGTGTCTTTCTATCTTCTGTTGTGTTGTATTTATTCCGTTGTATTTATTTTGTGAGGGCTACAGCATATTGATTCCGATATTTATTATAGCAAACAGTAAATAGTTTGTTTAATAAATTAAAAAATAGAAGACATCTAATCAGTTGTTGCAGTAGGATTCGGGGTTTCCGAATTTTCAAATGGTATTAGAGCACAGATAAGAAGGAGAGGAGCTTAGTTGCAAAAGGAAAGAGGGAGCTTCAAGGCATTGTGTAGTCAGTTGCTCGAAACCCCAGGAGGTTGCGCAGTCCATTAGCGAGCAAGGCAATTTTTGAGGAAAATTTGTTTTTCTAAGTGAGTCAATAGAGAACAAAATTTCCAGATTGAATATTGTCAGAGGCAGAGGGCGCGGCAACGATTTTCTTGCAGAGCAGATCTTCAACTAGGACGCAGTTATTTTGTAGCGGTTGCTAACAGAATAGCGTCAGAAGGGAAGAAGAGCACACACTGGGGGAATTCTTTCCTCAGGGAACTTCTAGCCAAGAAGTTCAAATTCTCCACGTAGAGCAGCAGTTGCTGTGAGCAGATTTTCCCATTCCAGAAGGGAGCGCGTAGAGCCAGTCAGCAATTGTGTAGATGAGAAGAGGTAGAGTTCGACATTTCAGGCAAGATGGCATCAGCAGGGTTGAGAGATCAGGAACGATTGGACAATTCAGCAAACTATGTGATCTGGAAGGCTAGGATTTTCCGCCTTCTAGACGAATATGATCTCAAAACCTATATCAATTCAGTGGTAGTTGTACCCACGGACCCAGATTAGCATAAGGCCTACAAAAAGGAGATGGTGAAAGCAAAGAGGTTGATTCTCGATGGAGTTCGAGATCACGTAGTGTCTCACACTAGTGGCAAGGACACTACCAAGCAGATGTGGGATGCCCTTGCTACGCTATACCAGGGATCTTTCGAGCAACGAAATATGTATTTGGAGAAGTTGAGGTGTACCAAGATGAAAAAAGGGAAGCGTATAGACCCCTTCCTTACTAAACTTCGAGATGTCTGGGATCAACTGTCTGCACTTGGGTCAATGCCGCAACCTACAGAGCTTGTACGATTTGCCCTGAATAGTGTTTCAGTGGAGTGGCAACTTGCAAGTATTCGTCCAAACTATCTTGGGCAGAGAAAACTTGCCAGATTGGGACAGAATGTGGGCATATCTATAGCAGGAGGAGATGAGGCAAGACTTGGTGAAGAGCACCATCAATGGCAACAGCAGCAGTGAGACGAAGGAAGTAAATGAGGAGGAGAACGCAACCCTTGCATCAAAGGGGCAGCAGGAGCAGCGCAGAAGAAAGGACATTTCAAAGGTGAAATGCTTCATATGTGGTGAACTTGGTCACTACAGTACCCAGTGTCCGCTCAGAAAGAGAGACAAAGAGAAGAAGCAGGATCAGCAGGTTGCATCCGCTGAGATAGATAGGTTGTCCTCCAGACTATAGGAAGAGTTTGCCATGATCACTAATATACCTCTAGGGGTGAGGTGGGGTGAATTGGTTTGTAGCCCCAGAGAGCTACAAATGGGCAGGATCCTTGAGGAGTCCACCTCTAGGATCAATACCTTGCTACGAGAGCCCATAGCAGCAGTAGCAGGGTGGAGTGACAGTTGGTGCAGTCAGGTGCCAGAGTGACAGATGCAGTAGCAAGTAGCAGTCACGACTGAGCAGCATAGATCAGAGTTGGCAGCAGCGCAGAGGCTTCAGTGACAGCGCAGAGACTAGCAGCAGCCAGGACTCAGGTGACAGATGCATCAGACTGAACACAGTTGGTTCAATATGATGTACATCTCTCAATTGCAGCAGCAACAGATGAGAGACAGTTGCAGATGTTGCAGTGGCAGTAGCAACAGAGTTGCAATGCAGATGCAGTAGTTGACAGCAGTATGCAGGGTCAGCAGCAGCACGAATGCAACGCAAAATCAGAGTTGTGCAGTAGTTGGTGGGCAGCAGTAGCCAAACATCAGCAGCGTAGCAGAAGATGGTACAGAATCAGAGTATTGCTATCAGGAGGACAGCAATACTAGAGCACATTCCTCGCTAAGAGGGAGTGTTGATTTTTTGTAGCATCGGATGTGCTCAGAGTGTTGATATGGTGTCTTAGCATCAGAGTGTTGATTTTGCAGAGAGGCTAAGACACATGTATTCTCCAAGACCCAGAAATCATTTGTGGAAATTCCAGCTAGAGATGCCTTAATTAAAATAATTAATAATTTTTTAATAGTTCCTAAGTCTATAAACATAGGAAATATGATTAATTAAAATATATTAATTAAGTCAGGTGTGAATCTTCTAGAAAAAGGCGTGGATCGAGTCTTAGTTAATCTTAGCCATCGAATAAGTTTTAATCGTGGTCGTTGAAGTCTCAACGAGAGATTATAAGAAGAACTCGATGGGCACTTGGAGAACACACTTGCAGAGATCGAATTCACTGGCAGATCGATTTCATGCGTAGAAGTGCTGAGTTGTCGGAGAAAGAGTCAGTGAGCTCGTTGCAGTGAGAGAGGGGCAGTGATTGTAAGGCTGGAAAAAGCTATTCCAGATCAGGTGAGTGCAAAGCAAAGAGGCAGCAAGTGCCACAGAGAGGCAGCGCAAAGCTTCAGGAGAAGATTTTTTTTTTGTTGGGAGACAAAGTTGATTCAGTGCCAGAGGCTAGAGTGAGAGACTGGAGGGCCAAGAGGGTCAGGTTTCCAGACAGCAGCTGATCTAATAGCGAAGGTGACGCAGTTCCTAGTTGTGCAACGCAGTACTGCGTAGGCTAACGCAGTGATTGCGCAGAGGCAGCGTAGAGCAGCTCATCCGGATCCCGGATCAGTGGCAGAGTGAGAATTTTCTAACTAACTTGTCATATTTTTTCTCTGTATGGTTCGTCAGTTTAGACAACCATAGACTTGTACTCAGAATTTACTACAGCATAATATACAAACCCTGAGCTACTGCACCGGTTTTCCCAAGTTGTATTTCTCCAGGGACTTAGTCCAAAAATAATCGAGTTATTTGTGTGTGTTTATATCTTTTCCTACGTTGTATTTATTCCGTTGTATTTATTTTGTGAGGGCTGCAGCGTATTCATTTCGATATTTACCATAGCAAACAGTAAATAATTTATTCAGTAAATTAACAAATAGAAGAAATCTAATCAGTTACTACAAAAGGATTCGGGGTTTCCGAATTTTAACACAACGAAGTTGATCCAAATCTTTATTTTAAGGTTGTGAAGAATGCATATGTGATCCTTCTGCTATATGTTGATGATTTGTTTTTGACAGGTGCTAAGCATCTTATTGTTCAATGTAAGAAGCAATCGGCTTCCGAGTTTGACATGAAGGATCTTGGGTTGATGTATTATTACTTGGGATTGGAAGTATGGCAAAAACCTGGCGAAGTCTTCATGGACAAGGAAAGTATGCGATTGAGATCCTTCAGAAGTTTGAGATAATGGGTTGTAAATCCATGGCTACTCCCATTGTGACAAACTTGAAGAAGTTATGAGGCTTTGAATCTAGTTGGGCAGATCCATCGATGTAACGGCAATTGATTGGCTCGTTGATGTATTTGGTTAGCACATTGAGCCAATATATTTGCTTTGTTGCGAACACATTGAGCCAATATTTGGTTAACACCATGTCAGATATTTGCTTTGTTGTACTGAAGCAGTATGGCTCTAAAAGATGTTTGCAAGGTTGTTTGACCAAGAGTTGGAACATGTTGACCATTGGAGTGGCACCTGATGATAATGAGAAGACTCCATGCCCAAGGATGAACAAGAAGACATTTATCAGATATCATCAATTCAACAAAGTTGTTGAACTCTACTTCTATTTCTCAACATCTTTCTCTGATGCACAGATTCCACGCTAATGAGAGGCCAATAAGTGATGCTAGTAATGATGAATTTGAGTCAGTATTGAGTCTGTAACATGCCTAGGATGTTGGGACTCGATCAGCAAGTGAATACACCTTAAAGTGTTTTTTTTTACTTGGTTAATTATTCCTTCTTTTTAGCGGCGAATAATTTTCTAGTTTTTTTCATTCATTGCATTACTCCAAAGTCAGGGTGACGGCTTAAAGGTTGAGCCCCTAACGCATCTTAGAGTCTAGAGTCAATTTACATTACCATACTAGATCACACAAAAAATTTCGTGGAATTTGGTTAGGTCTAGGTAGTAATTTTTTAATTTTTTAGATTTCCCGCAGGTCAAAAACTGCAATTAAATTTGTAATTGGATTGTAATAAGTGTTGTCTAGAGAAGTTGTATGGGGTTTGAGTAATCCAAATTACACCTCTCACCGTCAACTTTCTACTATGACACACTTTGAGGGGTTAATAATGAGTTCTGAACCCTCAAAACCCACATTTCCTAAGTTTTGTGGAAATTGTGGCATTTAATTAGACTAGAATTAAATAAAATAGAGAGAAATAAATTATTCCATGTGACAAAATGACGTGGAAATGACTTGGAAATTATCCTAAGTCAAAGGTTGAGTCAACAGACATGTGGAGGATGACTGAGCACTCTGCATCATTAATTCATCATTTATTTATGTAAAATCGAATTTTTCAGAGACAAAGCAGCACTTACACTCAAGAAAAATTGAATTTACTAGAGGCAGTTGAGCATAAAAGGAATATTCTACTGGATCGGTTGACTAAAGACCAAGTGGGGACCTCTTCTCACGAGCTGACCGAGGCAACAAAGACTTAATTCATCATTTATTTATGTAAAATCGAATTTTTTCGTAGACAAAGCAAAGACTTACACTCAAGAAAATTGAATTTACTAGGAGTGGGCTTGAGCATGTGGCAAGAATATTCTACTGGATCGGTTGACTAAAGACCAAGTGGGGACCTCTTCTCACGAGCTATCTGGAGTGCAACAGCACTCAACACTGCACTCAGAGGATTTACGCTATTTGGACTGCGCAATCACTCAGAGCCACCACGCAGTTCTCAGGGACCTACGCAGAAGATCACTAGGGTCAGCTACAAGTACGATTTCAGTTGGTTCGAGTTTGCAGTTACAGACTCAGTGTAGCACGGACTTCCTCTGGCTTATGGATAAGTTCACTAGATCATATGGGAATTCGATTTCCTCAGGTGTGCACAAATAAATTCGATTTTTCTCTGGGTGTCTCAGTCTTCTCCTTATGGAACTTGGCTTACCTTTACTCAGGTTTTTCTTCAAGTTCACTTCTCACATGCATTCGTCCTTGGGAATTGCTCCCAAATCTCTATATAACAAAGCCATTGGCTATTGTATTGTATCATGTTATGAACTATTGGGCTTGAAGAAACTCTGCCATTTTTGTATATCAAAATCAAGACTTTGGGGCTATTTAACGGATGTTCTATTGGCGTTATGAGGTGATTTCTTTCCATACTATTGCTATTGTATTTGAATTCGTTTACATGCTTGATCAGTATTAGTTTACGTTTGCCATCTAGCTTGGATTGATGCGTGCAAGCTATCTTGCATGCATCATTGATTTAGAGTATTATTCTAGAAATTAGCTTGCCAAGTCATTTTCGGAGGAATGTTTGGTTTATCTATTTCATTATGATGCTCTAATCATTTTGCAGAGTGATATTTGTTTAAGTGTGTAGGGAAGATCTATTCATATTGTGTGTAAGAAATCCATCCGGGCGTGGGAGAAGTCTCAAATAGATCAACTCACTCCTAGATTCAAAGCGATCTAAGACTCAGCAACTTTCAACCCCCAATTTTGCATCAAAAGAAGACAAAGAGAGAGTTTCTCGTTCTCTAGCTACTTGATCATCTATTTCCAATTCTAAAATCTAAAAATTTCCATTTGTAGAGCATCTTAAAATCATATTTGCTACTTCAAGAGCGTTTTTTCTAGACTAGGCAAGAATGGGGGTTCGCTCCCATTCCTTGGACTAGTGCCTTTGTATATTAAGTTGTACTTTAGATCCTTTTTATTTCAACCTAACATTTGATTTTCTTTCGCAGCCCGCAAGCTTGAGCGTGAAAAGCGAGGAGCTTGAGAAAAAGATGGCAAAAGGCAATTGATCCTCCTTGCATGCAAAAGCTTCCATTACTTCAAAATCGAGTTTTAGGGAGGTCGTAAGCACCTTTGGGACAGCAACAAACTTGATCTTTGCCGTGGGTCTTGGAGCCTTGAAAAATTCATATTTAGAAGTTTTTCTCCATGAGTTGTGTTGTCAATTTTTTAGGAGAGGATTAAGCCTTTTTCCAAGCTCTTTATTCGTAGAAAGACCTCCTTTGGGGAAGCCTTCTTAAAATTTGTTTTCCTCACTTGTAATCAATAATAAAATAAATTTTGTTGCTTGAGGGAGCTTGGAATATTTTTCCCATGGTATCCCCATTCCTTGGTTGAAGAGGAAGGAATTTCTTCGGTGGATAGATTCATTTTCTAATTTTCGTTTTATGCATGCTAATGAATTAACAACTAACGCACTCTACATCCATCTAACAAAATTTCAATTATATTAAACTTACATGCCTAAGCCCCAATGCTACAAACTTGAGCAAAATCTCTTTTTATGTGTGAGCAAATTCGCATGGTTGGCAAAATTCCATTGACTTAATGTTTATGCTTCATGCATGTTGAGGAACCATTGAAGCACCTTTTTTATAAGAACTTATTTCATTCCACTTGCCATTAAATGCTACAACACACATAAGTCTATTGTTTCTCTCAAAGTTTGGTTTATTATTGCAAGTAAGCACCATCTCATCTCTTGTGGAAAATTTGCATGTATCATTTAAATGAAATTAATCAACATTCATTTCACACAAGCAACTCATTAAAACTTACCTCCAACATAAGTTGGTTGTATAGACCTCTCGGGACCCTCTACTCCCCTATTGACTCCTCACTGTGAGATCCACATAATTTGGGCGAGGGTGAGGTCTGGGGATTGAAGAGTTGATTTGAAATATTTGTTGCAAAGTAAGTTTAACTAAAATTAACCAAGAGCACTCTTCATCACATTTCTCTTTTTATGGTTGTTGATCTCATGCAAGTAGTGTGATGTACTTACTTTCTATATTTGCAAAGTTTAATTTCATCTTCAGCATCTCAATTTTTGGTTGTTTCTAACTATGAGAAGATATGTTTTAAAAATGTTGTGATGTGGTTATCCTGTAATCGTTTTTATCCTGCAAATATCTTGTGCTGACATCTTTTGTTTCCGTTTCAGGATTATTGTGTTCTCATCTCTTTGAGCATTATTCTTGAGCACGTTATTTAAGGCACTGGTTGAATGGTTTGGTATTATTATTTCAAAGCTGCTCATAAAATGCTCATAAATATTTAAAAGTAATCCAATTTCACTTTAACAATTCTCCTAAAAACTCAAAATCTTTTACTTAGTTTTTCTATTAGGGACCACCCCCCATAGCTAACTTAGGAGATAGCTTAAACGAAGAGAGTCGGGAGTAGGTGACAACCCCTTCTCTGAATTCCTTGCCACCAACCACACCTTGTGGGGTTGAAGGCTTTTTCCACTAACTTGTAGGTGTTGGCGGCAAGGAGACAATAGAACCAACAGTGTAACATTGTGATAATCAAAGTTGTGTGAAGCTTTCAGAAAACTTGTGTTTCATGATAGGTCGAAGCATATTGAGATCAAGTACCACGCCATCTGTGACATGGTGTAAAGAAGAGAAGTGAGGCTACAGTACATCTCCACCGATGAATAGCCAATTGATATTTCGACGAAGTTGTTGCCCAGGGAGAATTTTGTGTACTTTAGAAAAAAACTAGGGCTTGTGGAGATTACACCTCTCAGCGTGTTGATATGGCACCAGCATGGATGGACATTCTCCCGGAATGGGAGAATGCACTGAGAGGCCCGGAGTGCTCCCCAGGTAGGGTTGAGTAACTGCCTCTCGGTGAGGAGACTCGATCACTCCCCGAGAGAGGGTCGAGTGGGGTCTGTTAGAATTGAGACCTAATCACTCCCCATGAGGGGGTTGAGTGAGGTCTTTTAGCATCAAGGCCCAGAGTGCTCCCCAGTAGGGGTTAGGAAGTGGTCCCTAGGAGGGAGGGTTGAGCGAGTATTCACCAGTTGAGTTGAGTGAATGTCTGCTAGTACTCCCCAAGAAGGTTGAGTTTCAACTTTAGGACTGATCACTCTGGAGGAGTGAGTCCTAGCATGTTGATGGTGAGCCATGGGTTTGGTACCACCCCGGATATGTGGCTACTAGCAGAAGTTGATGATAGATGATGATGTTAGTCTTGATCTAAGAAACCGGATTCGTCCCCCAGGGCCTTCGAATCCCAAATCCGGCGAATCGGATAATATTCTCCAGGATTCGTACCGGATTCTTGGGATTCGGCCGTATCCGTATAGGGTACGGCGAATCCCGACTATACCCTGTACGGATACAGCCGAATCTCGTACAGCCGGATTCTCCGTTTTAAAAAGTGCGATTTTTGGTTATAAAGTAAGAGTTAGTGTGGGAAGGAAACAACAAAAGGAACCTAGACAGGCCTCCGACCGAGCCAATAAACACTCATCCAACGATCAGATTCAGAGATGGCTGGAACAAGTGACAAAAGGTAATGAAAACCCTTTTGTTTAATGGATACAGTCTCTCTAGTTGTAATGCTTCAGATCTGAGCAAATGTTTGGGTCTGCAAAAGGCTCACATCTAGAGGGACTAAAGCCTCTAGGCCTTGCAGCCTCCATTTGACTGATATATCAATGGCAACACCCGAATTTCACTGTTCAGACCACAAATCAGTGTATAACCTCTTCAAAGATGCAACACTAACCTTGCAACCACAAACTGTTAGACCTAGGTTATATGCAGTATGGAACAGTCCTTATAATGTTTGTGGACAGACCTTTAGTCCTTGCGGTAAGCTCCAGTGGATCAAATCTGTAATGACAAGTTACCAGACCAAACAAAATGATAAAACCCTTGCCAAAATATGAGATTAGGCCTGCAATCACCAGAAATTAATCTTAAATCAGATGCAAGAAATTTACAAGCCCTACAATATGTGCGGCTAGGGCTAGGAGGAGAGCAGTGATGAGCATGATGATCGAGATAAGGACAGTGATGCTGATTATGACGATGAGGATTGATGACTCATTGAGGCTTCAGGCTTGTAGTCTTGGAGACTGTAGTTTTTTTGTATTTTCTATTTCTATTTGCCATTGGCAATGTACTTATGTAACACATTTTGATTCTGATGACTTAATGAGAAAACTGCAGTATCTTACTATCTTGTCTTTCTGACTAAATTTGACAATTGTATCATGTATGAGTATCTAAGATCTTAAATCTATGTTTGAATCAATGACTTTGTGTACAAAATATCTAATTTTTAATATATTAATATATATATTTTTTTTAAATATATATATATATATATATATATATATATATATATATATATATATATATATATTTTTTAATAAAATAATATATAACGTATCGTATCCCGAAAGTGTCCTGTTCCAAGGGTCACCATATCTCGAATCCGATTCTCGAATCCTCGTATCCCCGTATCAGGTGACTTAGGTCTTGATGATGATTTGAGATAACCTTTTCTTAGAGAAATTTGTCAACTTGAGAATTCCTATGACGATGATTATGAATACCTCCCTAGTTAAGAAGGAGTGTTGAATTTGTAACTATGGTCGGTCTTCAAAATGTATATTTGGTCACTTGATGTACTTGTATTTATTATTGTAAAGCATATTTTAAATGCTAGAGTCAAAAGAAAAATTTGTCTTGATTCAAAGTCCCATTGCAACTTTTAAAAGAAGAAAATTTGAATTTTTAAATTGGATTTTTTGGCTCCAAAAGTCGTCAAGTCAACGTCCCTCCAAGTCAAGTCAGCCCAAGCAAAATACACACCCCTTCGACTAAGGTGGATCACTATATAAAGGCAGCTTGACCTCATTCTTCCAACACCAATTCTAACTCTCTCAAGAAGACAAGTTCTAAGCATCCTAGTGAAGATCAAGAAGGATGAAAAGAAGGACGAATTAGTTCTCTTTCTCTCTTTCTCAAACTCGCACGTATCGAGTGTTAGATCCAATAGTAATGGTTGGTTTATGCTCAAGGGTGCTTTTAACTTCAAAGAGAAGTGGTTCAAAGCTCCTAACAAGACCCATGTGATTGAATTTATAGATGAGAACAACCATAAGTGGTTGGAGTGATCAAAAGGAATTAGCAAAAATCTAAGCCAAGAGCAAAAAGGATTTCCAAGTGTTTCTCTTGCTGCCATTCTAGGAATCACTTTATATCAAACCAAGAGAGTAAAGCAAAGTCGAGGGAAGAACTATGGTGAGTCTTGTCGATTTTGACATTGCTTATCGTTTCAAAGATTCCAAATTGGTGTCAGCTATGGGCCTAAAAGTCGTCTCATTATTGATTTCACAAGTGTCAATGGCTAATGGAAACTTGATGTCATCCATGCGCATAAAAATTGTCCTATTATTAATTCCCCAAGCGTCAATGGCTAATTGTATTGTGATTATCAAAGGAATAAATTTCAGCTGGAGAACTATAATCTAACTTTTCCATTGTAGCCTTAGGATGTGCAAATGTTGTCATGGGGGCACAATGGTTGAATACTATGGGTGAATTTCCAATGAACCTTCATGAACTATACATGAAATTCAAACATTCATAAGAATATATCACAATCAGAAGATTGCAATCAAGTGCAAATTGACTTATCTTAGCAAACAGAATGACCAAACAACTTGCCCAAGATAAATTATGCTCATCTGTAATTCTATGAAGGACCTCCAACATTTGATTTGATGTGTTTGAATATGTACTCCAAGAACCACCCCCTAGATTACCACCGGCTCTAGGACAAGACCACCTAATTGAGTTGGATTCAAGGTCTGAAAATACTTCAATATCCAGTGCTCCAATTGCTCTAAGATTATTCAAGGTAGGCCCATAGATGACACTATGATGGGCAGCAAGGGGATTATCAAAGAAATAAATTACAGTTAATAAGTACAAATTGAGTTCAACTTTTTAAGTTGTAGCCTTGGCACGGGCTGATATTGTCATTGGGGCACAATGGTTGAATGCCATGGATGAATTTTGCACGAATCTTGATGAACTGGACATGAAACATGAACAAGGACATCAATAGCTCACAATCAGAAGGTTGCTACTAGGTGTTAATTGACTTATCGTGGTAAGCAAATTTGACAAACAACTTGCTTAGTATGCTTCATCTTCCAATGTAATTCTATAAACAGCCTGCAACAGTTAATTGATGATCTTGAAGATGTATTCCACGACCGGCCTCCAAGACTACCAACAAGTTGGAATCAGGGTTTAGAAATGCTTGAATTGCCTTAGGATTCTCAAAGGTAAAGTGATTCAAGGAGGGGGCACTATTACAATGCTCAAAAATAATGTACCTTGTGCACTTCGTGTCAATTATGTGCTTATCAGTACTTAATGTTAGCTATTAGAGTTTTTAGTAGGTGTACTAAATGTTAATCTTAGGGGTTTAATATTAGTTGTAATATTTTGGGCATTTATTGCCAAAACTCGCGCTAGTGTAAATTACAAACTGAATTGATTTAAAGGTTGCAATAAGAGTCTTGTGTGGAGGGTGTCAGCAAAATAAACCCACAAGTCACAATAAGAGTCCTGTTAGGTGGGAGTTACTAAAATAAACTGGTGGTAATAGGAATCATGCCAGGTAGTAAAATACTAAAAGAAAATGCATGCAGGCTAAGCCATCTACCAACATGCAAAGCAAAAAAAATGTAAGAGGGAGAAGGAAGTTATAAAATAGGATCACAAGACCCAAGAGAGGCCATGTTGTTGGAATGTTTTGTTGTAGCCAGTCTTGAGAGGCAATCTCTTTGGCCAAATGCCCACATTGCTCTTGGAGTTGGCGTAGGTTGGCATCCATACCTTCTCTGGAAACTTGGAAAGTACTTATGTCCATATATGGTTGGAAAAGTTCCTGTAATTACAAATGTTCTATTTTAGTCTCTGACAATTTATACAGCTGGGGCATTTGTTTAGTTCTATGATTTGCTTCTTTTCAAGTTCCTTAATTGCTAGCAATGTGTTAACACCATGAGTTGGTTGCTGCAATATTAGAAATCTGCTATACTGTTCCACTTTCACAATAGCATGGCCTTGCATGCAGTTACATGTTGCTACTTAAGTATTTTAAGAATTTTCCAGATTTGGTAGTAGATTAGAATTTTGCCTAATTTTGCATACTCTTGCTCTCTTCATCAGCTGTGATCAATTTAAGATCATAACAATGGTATTGGAGCCCCAACTAACAGGCAAATTCTTATTATATTTAAGTTATAATATCTGATTTCAAATTAGGCCCTGAAGACATACAGTTGTATATCATCCATGCTTTTATGTGTTGCAGATATAGCAAACATGAATGTAATTCTTTCCACCTTGGTGATCATGCAGAGAACACGAGAAATGCTTTAACTTCAGCTTTCTAATTTTGCCTCAATTTGGAAGTTCTGGAATTTCCAATCAATACATGATACATCACTTCCAATTCTATTTATTTGCATGGCATATTTTTATACCATTCTTTACTCTTTATACATGCAGTTTATTTCAAAGTTCTAAAACTTGGACTCAGACTCAAAATCGAATGAGGGTCAAAACTCGGACTTAGAATGACTCAGACCGATCTGATTTCAAGGACTCAGTTTACTAAAAGTTGCATAAATTATTAAGTTGTAAAGAAAAATATATTTTAAAAAGATTCCAAACTATTAGAAAAAAAATATGCAGAGTCTGCTCATGTATATACCATGTAAGGGTGAATATATCAAAATGGCACTGATGGCAATACATATCAACAACAAAATCTGTAATGAATAAGGCTCTAAATAGCCTCTATAGTCCAAAAAAGATCCTACAAGCATCTCCTTTTGCTAACCTTGTCTTCTCCAAATTTCACACACTGATTTTGCAATCCCAATCTAAACTGTCCAATCTCATCTAATGGTGCCATACATGGGGCCAACTTGACCTCTTATACGATCTAAGTATTTTTTCAACCTATGAATCTCCTGCCCCACCCCAACCAACATTTATGTGTTTCTTGCAATATTTGCAATACATTTCCTCATCAACAAGGATCCATGCAAGGTCTTTGCCTCTTGGGGGCCATGGTAAAATTCAACTATGCAACATTGCAAACCCCATCTTCATATGCAAAGTTCATGCTTCAAACTTCAAACTAGTAGAAGGTTGAAAGTACAAAACTTTATAGACATTTCAAATATGCAATTTAAAGACGAAAAAAAACAGGGACAAATTTAACATTTACTGTTAACATAACTGGATATGAGAAGAATGGGCGGAGGACACAAGGATCTGGTCCACAACTCCTCCAAGCTTGAAGATGGGTTGTAGCCTCCTCATTCAGATGCCAAATCGACTGTAAACAACCCAACAAACCAGCTCCAAGCTCACTTTAAATCACTAATCTTCAATGCTGCTCCGAAACTCCAAATACTCACAAATGCTCAATGAAAAGGGTGTGAGGCAAATGGGGGGTTGGGGGGAGTCTTTATATAGTTTTTGTTGAGAAATGCAGCTTGGACAAGAACTTCCACACAGGTTCAGTGTGAACATGTGAGAAGCAGTTTGAGATATTTTCAATTAGTGATTTTCGAAAAAATAATTCCATTTTGTAATTCACTTCAGTAAAATAGTGAAAGTCTTATATTTAGTTTTTAAGACATTGTATCTCATGCATACATGACTTAGACTAGAAGTAAACTCAAAAATAGATTAAGGTTTTGGTCTCAGCTGAAAGTATAAAGACATGTCAAGACAGAGGTTTTCACACACAGGTGAGCAGTTGAGCAGGTTGAGCAACCAAGAGAGAAGGGAGGGCAATTCAGATAGAGGCGAATCTATGCAGCTTCTAGTAGGCTGCAGTGTAGATTCATACAAATTCATACAATACTATGGTAAATTCCGAACAGATCCATGTAGTCATAAAAAACAGACTGTACAAGTGCATGTACAATATGTACAGTTCTTCGTACAGTCCATACATCTAGGCCATAAAGTTGTACAGCAATCGCACTCCTCTCAGCAGATTGTTCTGCTCAAGTTCAAGGTGATTTCTGGAAAACATGCAATGCTGTTTTTTGTGAGCAACATTCAGAGGTTTCTTTGTAAGTATTTTCGAAGGAAGGAAAAGCTGATTTGGTGAAATTACACGAGTATGTGCGAAATTGATTTCATGCTTCCTCTAATTAATTTCCAGCTATTGTATGACTGATGTTGTGGCATGAAATTTGTTTCTGCATTGGTCAAATTCAGCAATTACTTGGCTAATTGAAATCATAAGGACTTTACTTACCTGGTCTTGTAAATTTTCACAGAATTTTGGTAGGGTTTTGTTAAAATTGGCAACTAGGGACAAATTCCACTTTGGATAGCTCCTATGGAAAAGATAATTGCAGCACTGAATTCCTCTTTTCGAGAGAACCAAAATCAATCTAAAGATCGCTAAATTTGGATAAGGAAATCTATTTATTCATTCAAATGAAATTTCATAAGGCATGACCAAATTTAAGCACGACAAATTAAAAATTGAAAATTTGAATTTCTCTCCGCATGTGACCAAATCGGCCTACCTATGAAGAATATAAATAGCCTATTCATATACCTCAATGAGACAGTAAGAGATGGATTCTTCTCATGAAAATGCATCTGAGACAACCGAGCTCAACAAGAGGAGGCCGAGTATGTTTGGGTCTGTGATTTGGCTTGCGTATGTCCCTGATCTGGTCCGAGTCTGTGCAGAGAAGAGGCCGCATCCTTTAAGGGCACTGTTGGTGACGTATTGGCGAAGTCTTTCTTCCAGAAGCAGGCCACATACATCAGCAGCTCTTCCAGGTGATCCGCAGGTCCTGTCTCTCTTAGGACAGGAAGCCATGTGACTGTTTGTGTCCACAGGAAGGGCCACAGGCCTCATTCCCTTGAATCTAGAATACCGTGAGGTTGTTAGAAGGCTGGAAATGCCTAGGACAACAAAAGAATATGATCAGTCTATATTGAATGAAGACCGCTGTCCAGGAAGGGTTTCAGGAGCAGTGAAAGAGGACTGTAGCAGCATGCCATCAAACCCCTTACCAACTACTTACCTAAGGGTTACCTTCCAAAGGGCTGTGATATTGAATCTTCAAATTGGCAAATCAATTTTGACCTTGAACTATTGTAATCTCTCTCTGCTTACCATTTGATATTAATAATAAGAAGACTTAGGGTTTTCCCCATCTTGGGGTTTTTTCCTGGCTTGAGCCATATGCTTGTGTTCTCTTGTCTTGGCTTGTTCTCTGCATTTCAGTTAATGTTCATATGATAATCAAATGAATTATGGGCTAATATGAAATATCATGGTAACTGTCCTAAGCATAGATCATATTATCCAAACTGAACATGGTTTCAGAGCTAGGAGGGGACAAGCCCAAGCAAGTGAAGTTTGTTGTCTCGTAAAAACTCCAAGAGCCCTGTTCATGATGTATCTCTAATCACTGAATTTGGACAACAGATCTGAGGTCAGATATTTTGTGGCAATGAAGTGATTTTAGGATAGAACTTGATGCAGATCTCATGCAGCCCTGTGGCCATTAAAGGAAAATCTGGTTTCTTTTTTAATTTTGTTTGGGAAATAGTTTTTTAAATTTCTAACTTCCCTCTGGAGAGGGTATCCTTTCAGCCCTGAGACAGTGATGAATTAAAGTAGGTATCTCTGCGCTGATCCATGCTGCACTGCGACCTTGCATATAAGGCATGCTATCAAAATTTCCTACAAATCGGCTCAGTCGGATTCAATCCTTAAAGCAGCAAGGGCTTGAATGAAGGAAGGTCCATTGCAGAAGTATTTCAACCCTCTAAGGAGGGATCATTGCATTTAGAAGTAATGCATTCTTCAACATATCTCCTACGGATCTAAGAATCATCTTGGTATTGTGCTCTGAAAGGAACCTTCCAGGACCAGCGAAGATAATAAGGGTCTTCTTTGTTTCAGCCTTCGTCTGCCCAAACATTACTTGATCTGAAAAATTAGTTCTTGCAAATTACAGACCTGTGTATCTTCGATTTGTAAATAACTATGAGAAAATAGGAGAAGTCGGACTTCTAAGAAGATTCGAGACCTATAGTTCCTTCAGACTTCAGAAAGGACAGACATCAAGGTCACTTGAGCATGGCCACAGGCAAGGAAAGGCTAACAAGAACAACACCAAGTTTAGTGAAGCAATGAAGCATCTGGCACACAGTCATGAAGGACTAAAAAGAAACTTTCTAGCAGCAAAAAGGAGTTTCTCAGACCTACTCTCTCACTGACACTGCCTCTCTGGTATGAGTGGACGTTCACTCCTGGTATGATTTCCACCTGATAGTAACTCTGTCTCGTTAGCTTATGAACCTGCCTCTGTTTGATTCTTTGCATTGTGACATTGTCACAATTGTATAAGCTCCACATCGACATGTATGAATTCACATCAATATGGCTTCCCAATATTAGCAATAATAAGTATCAACCTATATGCTCAATCCTCTACATTCTTGCTCTCAGCATTATGCATGGCTGTATGGTATTGTTATAGCTACAGTGATATATACATAATCTCGTCTCCATCTCCCTAGGTATGATGGTCTTGGCTCAGTTCAATATATATATATAGCTTCAGTAATATATACATAACCTCGTCTCCCTCTCCCTAGGTATGATGGTCTTGGCTCAGTTCAATATATATATATATATATATATATATAGATATATAAGTGCATATCAAAGATAAAACAGTACAGTAGACATGTATGGCTTCGCTACTTTATAAGTATGGCTCCTTTAAGTTGGCATTGTACAAAGAGCAGTGAGATCCTCTTTGATCGTATTGTATCAAGAATCCTACACCTGCGTAACGAAACAGTGACATAGCTACACTTCACCACTCTACTGTGATTTGATCCTTCAACAGTGTCAACACTTATATATGTATAGAATCGCAGTTTGAACTTCTTAGTTAAGCTGACCTACGGAATTTTATGTTGGAAGGAAAGTTTTGATCCTCATTCAGTGTTGAAAGAAGCAGCCTAGTATAGCTGAAGCAAAGGTGTGATCAAATTAACAGTGAAGAGCGGATCAACAGACTTGAAGGCACTATTAGGCAACTTCAGTGGCACACTGTGCGTAAGACATCTTCCAGGGTTACAGGTGCACATGGGCAGGTCTTGATGAGCGAACTGCTAAGCTTTGCATGCCACCAATATCTTTATGTCAGAAAATTATTTCTGCTAAGTTCAATCTACAACATTTGACGGTATGCATTAGATTCCAGAAAATGGCTGAAGATGTCAGGAATGGTGTTAATATCAAGATTGGACTCTGAATCAAGGTTGCATAAGAAACCTTGACATAATCAAATTTGAAGTAAGACTACTCTAGGTCTTACTAAGAAGTTGGATAACTCTATGATACCCCTGTTTAATGTCTGAGGTGTAGCAGGTCAGTAATTTAGATCCCAAGTATGATGATGAGCAACCTTGAAAATTTCTTTGAACCAGGACCAGACCCTTGCAGCAGACTCGTCATTAAAGAGGGAAATTGAGAGAACCCTGATCTTGAACCTTTGAAGAAGGATGGTTGTATGCAGATGCCTCAGGCCTTTGTATAATGGATTAATAATTGTCATGAAGCAGCTGGATGATTAAAAGGATTCCTTCAGCCTGGTTGAAATAGGATCATGAAGATGATTTTTCTCTCAGATCTGAATGAGAGCATCTCTAAAATTCTCTGACACAATTGCAAAGTCTCATCTTAAAGATGAGGATCAGATTGATGAAGTCTCTCAATCGAGGCTTCAGAGGGAGCCATGGAATCCTTGACAAACTGTATAGTTGACGATGGCACATGGACCAAAACAGAATGTCAGGTAAAGTAGCAGGTTGTGGTCAAGGCAATGATTATGACTTAGTCAAGGTCACTTTCCCAACATCCAGGGAGACCAATGATTGAACATGCAACCTTAATGATATCTGGAAATCCTTGATCCACTATTTCCTGCACCTAAAACTTGATGAGATGGAGAAACTATTGTTCCCTGACTTTCTTGATAAACTCTTATCACATGCCTTTTAGCCAAACCTGGAATATTCCTCATTTGTTTATAGCCGATTGCTATTAGTTGTGATCAGAAAGTCACTGGCAGAATACGAGTTTCCATGGATATTCTTATACTGTCTCAGTTAGCAGAGTGATCTAATGATATATTACTTGATTCTGTTGCTCTGAGAACTCTATTAAAGTTGCATGCATGAGCCGGTTGGTTGTTGAAGTCCCTCAGTAAGCTATTTGAGCATGTGCTGAAAACGACCATTGTATATTGAAGAATGGGATTCGCTTTTCATATTGTTTATTCAAGATATGTTACAGCAGGGAGGAATCAATCTCCAACATTGCAGATGTACTGATCACTTACAAAGCATGTACTGATCACTTACAAAGCCTCTTGATCAAGTTTTCTATGGATCCCGACTCTACATTGAGTTTTGATAGACCAGGGAGAAGGAGAAAGATCAGTCAAATATCTTCTTAATCAAAGATGTGCAAGAAGCTGAGGATTGCTGAATATTGTCTATGAGGTTCCCATTGATCTAATTTTCATTTTCAGAAAGCAGCTTGGCATGCTGTTGAATGGAGCTATTAGGCTCCCATGGATCTAATTTTCATTTTCAGAAAGCAGCTTGGCACTATTCCCTATATGAAGAGATTCTTGACTAAAGATTGAGCTTTGGGAGCTCCTGGGGGCTTGGGGTACTTATTGACCTGAGAGCGACCATAGGGTGAGTGGCTCACCTTCCCCTAGTGGTGCATTGTGTAAAGGGTGAGTGGTTCACCTTCCCCTCTGATACCCCATGATGTTTGACATATGTGTAGGGTGAGTGGTTCACCTTTCCCTCCGATTGCGGACACGTGTGAAGGGTGAGTGGTTCACCTTCCCCTTCGAGTGATGAGATATGCATAGGATGAATGGTTCACCTTCCCCTATGGCATATGAGCAGGATGAGTGGTTCACCTTCTCTTGTGGGTACCCCAATGAGAGATGCTTATAGGCATCTATTGACATGTCGATGGGATGTGGTTCATCATTTCCCCACATGTAGGATGCTCATTCCTTACGATTGATGGTTGACATGTCGGTGGGACATGGTTCATCCTTTCCCCACATGTAGGATGCTCATTACCTACGATTGATGGTTGACATGTCAGTGGGACGTGGTTCATCCTTTCCCCACATGTAGGATGCTCATTCCCTATGATTGATGGTTGACATGTCGGTGGGATGTGGTTCATCCTCTTCCCGCGTGTAGGATTCTTCCTGCTATTGTTGGTTTGCATGCGTGTAGGACGTGGCTCACCCCTTTCCCTACTCTCGGTGTTTTGCATGTGTGTAGGAAGTAATTCATCCTTTCCCTACATATGATTGTGATGCGTGTTTGTAGGATGTGGTTTCTCCTTTCCCTACGTATGATTATGTGCAGCATGCAATATATTCTTTCCCTGCTGGTGTTCCTACATCATCCTACCCATGTTGTCTGAGACACATGGGAAGTACCTCTCATCTGGCCAATGAGTTGGGAAACATGGATAGGGACCATAGCACTACGGATGGACACATCGTGTACTGTCGTACACCCTATATCTAGAATGCATGATGTTCTTCAACTTGATCACTATGGGATCAAGTCCAATTGGAGTTTTCCCTTTGGTTATGTTGACTGACTTTTTGTCAATGGAGAGTGGCAAGGTCTTGTGACCCACTCTCGATCGATTCTTCTTTATTATTCATATCAATGTTCAACAGAGCAGAGATGAGATACAAAGATAGTTCATAACGATAGGATGGCATGATGATCTATGACAGATTGCAAGGTGGAATTCTCCCTAGTTGAGAGGGAGTGTTAAAATTGGAAACTAGGGCCAAATTCCACTTTGGATAGCTCCTATGGAAAAGATAATTGCAGCATTGAATTCCTCTTTTCAAGAGGACCAAAATCAATCTAAAGATCGCTAAATTTGGATAGGGAAATCTATTTCTTCATTCAAATGAAATTTCATAAGGCATGACCTTATTTAGGCGGGAAAATTAAAAATTGAAAATTTCAATTTCTCTCCGCATGTGACCAAGTCGACCTACCCATGGAGAATATAAATAGCCTATTTGTATACCTCAATGAGACAGTAAGAGATGGATTCTTCTCATGAAAATGCATCTGAGACAACCGAGCTCAACACGTGGAGGCAGAGTATGTTTGGGTCTGTGATTTGGCTTGCATATGTCCCTGATCTGGTCCGAGTCTATGCAGAGAAGAGGCTGCATTCTTTAAGGGCACTGTTGGTGATGTATTGGTGAAGTCTTTCTCCCAGAAGCAGGCCGCATACATCAGCAGCTCTTCCAGGTGATCCGCATGTCCTATCTCTCTTAGGACAGGAGGCCATGTGACTGTTGGTGTCCACAGGAAGGGCCGCAGGCCTCATTCCCTTGAATCTAGAAGACCGTGAGGTTGTTAGAAGGCGGAAAATGCCTAGGACAACAAAAGAATATGATCAGTCTATCTTGAATGAAGACCGCTGTCCAGGAAGGGTTTCAGGAGCAGTGAATGAAGACCGCTGTCCAGGAAGGGTTTCGGGAGCAGTGAAAGAGGACTGTAGCAGCATGTCATCAAACCCATTACCAACTACTTACCTAAGCGTTACCTTCCAAAGGGCTGTGATATTGAATCTTCAGATTGGTAAGTCAATTTTGACCTTGAACTATTGTAATCTCTCTCTGCTGAATATTTGATATAAATAATAAGAAGACTTAAGGTTTTCCCCATCTTGGGGTTTTTCCTTGGCTTGAGGCATATGCTTCTGTTCTCTTGTCTTGGCTCGTTCTCTGCATTTCAGTTAATGTTCATTTGCTTATCAAATGAATTATGGGCTAATATGAAATATCATGGTAACTGTCCTAAGCATAGATCATGTTATCCAAATTTAACAGGTTTAAGGCTAGAAATTAGGTTTTTGATTTTTTTAAATTAAAATGACTTTTTCATGCACAATCCACCACAATGGGGTCTAAGACTTACTCAACTGAGTAGGACTGATTTTGTGCCAAACTAGTTGAGCCCTGCCTTGATTTGGCCAGTTCAGTGCCAAACTTGCCCTTCAAACCGAGTTATTGGCCAAGTCGGTACAATCAAGGGTCAACTTGGCCAAGTTAACAAAGTCTGAGTCGACTCAGTCCGTTTTAAAACACTAGTTCATTTAAAATCATCGAGCAAACATTTAATAATTTTTGGGGAATAAAAGAAAGCTTTCCCATCCATTGCTATATTCTGATTTGAGCTTATCCAAAAGCAAGATATTCAAAACAGTAATCAATTCCAACAACAAGGTAGTATGGGGAAGAATATCTTGGCTAACAAACACTTCAATATCATCCAATGCACCAATCAGATATGCACACATAACAAAAACAGAATAGAAAAATTGCAACCAACTATAGTTTTCCATGAATAAGGAACTAAGGATACTCTTTTTCTGCGAGAAGTTTCTTTAGACATTCTATTTCCTGTAACACACAAGCTTTGTTCATTAGAGTGTGGCTAAAACATCAGACCCTGCTTCTAAATAATTTGAACAAACACAAGAAAAATGATATCCACCTCGCTTTATTCTGAAACTAAAAAGGTCTTTAATCCTATTAATAGAAATCTCCGCAATAAAACTACCAACACATTCTCACAGAAAAGCATCTAGTCCTCTAGTCCTCTGCATCTCGCATGAAAATAAATACAAGCTTCATCACTCTGAAATTCTGTTCTAGAAAAAATAATATCCACAGAAAAGCCATATGGCATATGCAAGTATTGTTTTCCCTGCACCCTGACCCAAGCCCAAAAGTAACTAATTCCATACCTTGAGCAAATGAGTAGCATTTCCCTTACTTAAAGGTGATGAAAGCACACCCTTGACGGTGTTTGTCAGGTTTGAAGCAAGTGGCACGCCAGTGTTCGTTATATCTGACAGCCGCCTTCGCCCAATTATGGTAGATTCTGTTCCAGGAGTATTTAACTCGGACTTATTTTTTTCCATGACCTCTAATAAGCACATCGATTTCATATCAGCTTAACAGAATCTATTGGCACAAATTTAAAGCTTAAAGAGAGTAAACAACAGTATCAATAAAAATCATGAAGTCAATAATAATGAATTTCATTTATCCGTCGGGCTGTGGTTTAGTGATTAAGACAGGGCATAGCCACATTAATAACAGTTCAAGCCGGCCATCATCAAGCGAGCCTGTTGACAAGCGAGCCTGCTCTCACACAAGCATTTTATTGATATCCTCACTGTATTATGGGGAAGTTTCATGATTATATGCAATGGAATCCTTTACAGGACTGTTAGTTGTTTTAGTCCTCATCTGTTTTCTGCTTTTGGTATATGAGGGGCCTCATATTGCGCTTGGGTTTCTGATGCTGTTTATGGCTTTCATAGTCTGGTTAAGTCCACTCATAGGACATCTTCAAGCTTACTATCAATGTGGTTCATGTGTGAAGTTTTTATAACTCTGTTAAGTTGTATATGTATCCGGGATGATTGAATGTCCCTATGTTTACCATGTGCTATCTCTAGTTTTTAGAATGATCTAGATCTTGACTGATGGAAAAGCGGTATACATAATCCAGGGTTGATGTTCTATGATTGATGTAACTGTTTATCCCATATTATAAGCAGTGTTTTTTTTCTTTCTGAAAAAAAAGACAGTTCAACCCCGGCAAGAAAGAAGTTCTGGATTCTAAGTTTAGCAAGTTTAACAAGTTTCATACGCAGCATTATCTCATCAAATTAATGACGAAAAAAAGCATGCATTTAATTTTTGGGTAGTAATTTGGTTTTCTTCAAAAATCCAAAATCTCATTTACTAGTAAATAGAAAGCCACAACCCTGTGCCTGGATAACCAAGGTTCGCATGTAACTTTCCTAAGATTGCCACATTATCCTACACCGTGGGAGTAGCCCTGAATTGCCTCGCTGATCAAAATCTCCTATTATTTTCAAAGCAAAGTGTTATAGTGCTTTGACATCTCTCAAACACACACGAAGACCACCCCCGCCCCAGTGGAACTACCTATATAATATGTTCACATGACAAATGAAAGTGATGATTACGGAGGAAATTATTAATAATAATACATTAGCAAATTAATTAACCGTTACAGAACCCTTTACAGAGTCAAAAACAGATATGAAGCAGAGCCCGAGAGGAGATTCGAACCGTCGATATTAGTCAACGATTTAAACAAATTTCTGAGCCAAATAAGAAATTCAGCATACCCAGAACCAAACAGAATGAAAGCCAAAACATCTTCGTAAACCCTAGAATTCCAAATGCTGATCAAGCAAATAACAATGATGCGCTGACTAGAATTTATCATCTGGAGTTAACACATGTTAAATAGTTGGTCACAGATCCTGAACCAAATTCAGCCAGACTAACACTAAATCAAAAGGGAAACGGTAACCTTACTTGGCCAGATGTTTCAAATTGCTTGAAATTTTGGAAGAGCAAACAGTTCTGGAAAAATTTAAATGCGGTTTCACCAGGAAGAGAATGAATGGAATAGAACGTTTTAGAGAAATTTTTTTTCTTTCTAATGTTATAACGGACGTCCAACAAATGTGATTTTGAATATCTCACGAGCACCGCTCCTCCTCTTTATACAATTTAAATGCAGTTCCACCTGGGAGAGAGAGAATGAATAGAATAAAACGATCTGGAGAATTTTCAATGTGAATTTTGAATAAATCTCACACTCACCGCTCCCACTCTTTCCAGTGATGGTTTTAATTTGAGCTGTTATTTTTATATAAAAATTATTTTTAAATTTATTAAAAAACAAATCATAATTTATTAGTTAGCTTTGATTTCATATTATTGGTTGAGGTCTTATCACAGTTATTTAGTATTTTTTTTTTCTTTTTATATTATGTCCATTTTCATGGATATTTTTAATTTAAAATGACTTATTATTTTATTAAAAATATATTCTAATAAATTTGATTATAAAAATTTAAATATATTATTAAAAAATAAAACACATAAATATTATTAAAGTGTATATATGTTAATATAAGCAATATTAATTAATCATATTTCTTGGTAACGATATTCAACAATACAATATTTTATTAGTTGTTTATTTTTGTGATAAAATCTTTATGTCTTTATTGTTTTTAAGTTTAATTAAACTATATTTAAACTAAGTTGTAGGGATTGACTACTATATAGTCCTTATTATTATTGGTTTATTTTTAAATTTGTATTAATTATTATTTAACTAGTGTATTATTTAATATTTACCTTTGTAAATAAACATATATTTTTAATATATTAAAAAAAATTGATTAATAAGTTTATGGTTTTTTTGGGTTAAAGAATTGTGTTTCCACCCATGATGTAACAAGATATGTATTGACCTAGGTTATGAGTAGGCTTTGTGTTGTCAATGTTATTAATAGGCCACTTTGGAGGTGGCAATGTCTTGAGTTAATTTGTATCAGGTAAAGATTGTTTAGCCTGAATTTGTATCAGGCAAAGATTGTTGAGCTTGACCTACATTTAGTAAGACAACTACGACGTATTTCTTATAACAATGGGTTTCATTCACTATTTAATATATATATATATATATATATATATATATATATATATATATATATATATATATATATATATATATATATATATAAGGAATTGATTACATATTTTGAGCTCTATTATGCTTGATAGTATGATCTTTGCAAATATTTATGTTTTTTTGGCTTTCTAACTTGTAATTTGTTGGTGGAAGATTAGTCTTAAACATCGCATAGAAATGGCATCTAGTTTTAACCCCTTGTGTAAAGCTTTCAAAGGTGAGATCTAATAAAGGATTCTTTTTATTTTAGCTAATGTATAGGCCGTAGATTTTACTTTTCATGTTTTTCAACTTGCCACTTAAGTTTACAATTTATTAATCTCTTTTGATTGTATCTTTTCCTATACAAAATGATTTTGGTCTCAATGTGCTTTGATTTGGGATGATACGCAAGATTGTTGGTAAGTTTGATGGAGCTTTGATTATCACATTTTGATAACTGCTATATTTTTATGTTCTTCTCCCACATTTTCAAGAATTTGCTTCAAGTAAATTGCTTCACAAGTAGCACTATAGAAGGCTTTGTATTCAGCTTCAACTTATGACAAATAAACAGTTGGTTGTTTCTTGTTACTCTATGACATGATTCAATCTCTCCATTCTTTATGCTCTTTAATTTTTTCAATACTAAAATGTTTTATAACATTCATTACTTCAGTCATCAAGGCATAGGTTTTATACCTTATGTTAGTTTATGTAGATCGGACAAGTGTTCTAGTCTCAGGAGGTGTCAATGAGGCTAGGAATGCAAGAGAATTGATTATCTCCAGGTCTAGTTTATTTTTCTAAGTGGAAATGCCATAATTATATTACTACCTAGTTTTTACTTAATTTCCTAACTTAGGGAAAATGGTTAATTAATCAATATTAATTGAGACAGGGTGATTTTCTATAGCGACTTATAGAAAAAGCATTTGGTGGAGTCAAGATGATATTAGCTATCGATCGTGATTAGATATTGGGTTTCAAGCCCACAAGCCACACTTGTGTGCCAACTCCTCCACAACCCTTAAGCCTAGGGTTTCGAGTACCTCCCATGCTACAAATATCAACATCCTTTTCAATTTCGATGGTGAATTTGACGTGTTCTAAAAGGATGTTGATATGTGATAAATATTCTTCAAATTTGTCTTTCCCTTTACTCCATTTTATGAAAATGCCATCTGCATATATTTTTTATTCTTCAAGGGTGAATGGGAAATAACTTAGAGCTCTTTGTTAAAAATGTTCCATGTATATGTTGGCAACAACTGATGATAAGGGTGAGCCCATTGCTACTCCGTGATTTTGTTCATTGATTCTTCCTTTAAAAATGAAATATGATGAATTGAGACACGATCCAACAAATTCCACCATTTCATTGTCTATGATGGTCTTCAATACTATAATAGCTTCATCCATTAGGCTCATATTGTAGAGGGATGTTATGTCAGAGCTAAGAATGAGGTCGGCATCATTAAATTCTAGGTTTTGGATCCATTGGATAAAAGAAGTTGAGTCTTTGATGAAGGATGAGGTGTTACCTCTCAAAGGGCATAACTTTTTAGCTAGAAATCTTGATAGCAAGTAAGTGGGAGATCTTATGGTCTTAACTATGGGTCTTACTGGGTTTCTAGTCTTATGGATTTTGGGGGCTCCATATATTTTAGGAATGATGGAACTGTTAGGAGTGATCTTTTTTTTTTTTTTTTGCATCATCGAGTGAGGATTCTTTAATTTTCTTGGTTACCTCTCATAGGATTTTATTGCTTGGGTCCTTGTATATTGTTTTGTAGCAACTACTCTTGTTAAGGTGTTCATCCATTTTCTCATCATATTCTAACCTATTCATGATCATTGTGGCATTTCCTTTGTGTGCCCTTAGGATTACAATATTTTTGTTTTGTTTGAGGTTCTTTTAATGTTGTTTGTTCTTCCTTGGATATGTTGCAGATAGAGGTTTAACATTTATGAGAATTCGGGCCACATATTGTTTTATTTCCTCTGCTTTCATTGAATCAATGTCTTTTATGGCTACTTCAATATTGCTAATCACTTCTTCCATGAGAATTGTTGATGGAGCTATCACAAAATTTATACCTTTTTCTATAATAAATAACGATGGATTGTCTAGTTGGAATTGCGTAAGGTTTATTACTATTGAACGAGGCTCCTTCTTTAGATTTCTTTTGTGCGAGATAGTGATGTCGGTCAAAGAATAATCGAAACTCTTTGAGATTGGATATTCTAGCGAAAGATAATCTGAATCTGCAATGTCGGAGTCCTTCCAACTGATATGTGTACTTAATCTCTGAGGCATCATGATGCAGTTTGATTTGGTTTCTTCTATCGAATTGTCCTTAGAGTAATACGATAATACGTTGGAGTCCTTTCTTACAAAAACCTATGAGTCTAATCCTTGTTTATATGCGAAGTCATTTAGGTTAGGCATGTTTTGTGCACTGATCCGAGAGTGTGTTACGCTCCAACGGTCAAACTTTAATTGTTGTGTAATAGCATGTGAGTTATCAGGTAGTTTTGACAAATTTATATCGGGTAGTTTTTTTTTTTCCATCCTTAATTAGGGTTTCATTGAATTTAATGAAAATAGATATGTTACGGCCACAACAGAGGGGATGGTTGCATTTGGCGAATTTCGGCATGAGTTTTTCATCTTTGCAACGCTTCAGAAAAAACAGACTTGAAAGGTGCTTAGATCTTAACAATATTAACTTCTTAAATGGTATTGTGTTGTCCATCACATTCATTCCATGGTGGGAATTAATGTTTTGAAAGAGTGATTCCATATAGGTTAATTGGTTTTTTTTTTTTGGTAGAAAGAACGTGTTAAAAGATTTTTGTAACCCAATGTTTCAGACTTCCAAGTGAGTCTATCATCACGGGATCACAATTTTCATTGAGATGTCTTAAATATGAACATAATAGATCTATTAACATTTATATTGTGGAAATTTATCTTCATGTCTAATTATCACTATTATTATCAATCTTTTTTAATAATGGTTTCCAGGTGTTGTTGAGATTTAAACCGTCATCTCGGTTCATTGTGTTAGTTTTTTTTTCTTCTATCTCTATGGCCTTGTTTACCTTTCTTTTTAAATAATGTGTTACGGGAAAAGCTACCCTAAGGTCTAGGTTGAGGGACCTAACAAAGCGAATGGAATATCATCACAAGAAGCACTCTAATTATCAGTTTTAATGCTTGAAGTAGAAAATTGAGGATAGACGACCTTACCCATTTGTCCTTCGTTTGGGGTCGATCCCGCAGGGTGCAAACCCTCTGCTGCTCCTCGTGCTTCAAAACCTGCAAATCAATCAAGACCAAGCACACAAATTAGTTGTACAACATATATGTCCTCGATGTCAGCATGTTAGCATATATAATCTCATAAAAATAACATGAAATAAACTATTACAAGATCATTCAACATGTATAAGAGACATATAACACAAAGACATCAAGAACGGAACAGAGCTTCTTTTATTGATAATATGTAAAGAGAAAGTGGAGAAATCACCTGAGATCTGCCACGGCTCCAAGCGAAACCATCCTCTGGATCCGTCCAGCCCTAGCCTCATAAAAGCTTATTCCATAAAGGGTGCACAAAGTATGTCACATAAAGTGGGGGTGAACATCACAAGGAAACAAGGGTTTTCTGAACTTGGGAAGTGCATGAGGCATAGGGAAATATCAGACTTGATCAGGGCTATAACAGGCTATAATATCAATAGAATTCTCTATCCCCTCCCTTAGGCCATTCCCTTGAGGTGTATTTATACTTCCTCAAATTAGTTTTTTTACTTCGGGAACAGTTAGGCCACGGGTTGGGGTTGTTAAGTTATAGGAAAAACCCGTAAACCTTGCCTCATTAATATGGAATTTATATATTTTTTAATATTTTAATGGCATGCGTGGGTCAGATATGGATGGACCCGCGTCTGCACGCAAAAAAAACTGGGCAGAGTTGCATATGGATTTTAAAATATTGTTTTTTAAGAAGTGTGATCAAGTCTGAATGGAAGGGTTGCCTAAGGTCAATGTATAAGTCATCAAGTATATAGAGGTGATAAATGATGCTATAACATATGTACCCTAATATATGAGGTCAGAAGGGGGACATGATGGCCGAAATGTATTATGTGCATAAGAAAGAAACTTGCAAGGACTAGAGAGGACTTCACCAGGTTTCAGCCTGCCAAAAACCAATGATAGAAATCAGAAAGATAGCTCATGTATGAGGCAGGCATACCCATGCTCAGTGAAAGAAAAGCATGTTTGCATGTCAAGTATGGAGCGGATCCAATATGTATACAAGTATAGCTGAACTGTAAAGTACATAGTGAATCATCTGATCACTGCCTGGAAGTACAAGTCAAAATCATGTCCAAGTATGACATATAAAAGACTGATCAATGATACTGCAAAGATATCTGATCACTAAAGTCACAACTGAATCTCCAAGTACCAAATCATAAGTGGTGGAACAAATGGTACAACATGCAACTCGGGTGCTAACATATAAGATGTTGTTGTGATGAACTGCAACATATAAGGGTGGATGGTGTCACTGGAAGAAAACTGAAGGAGATGTCAAAGTGAACCAAAACATGTTGATGCAAACCCAAGGTCTTCATCGATCACCATGGCACAATTCTACACAATGGGAATAAATGAGTTGAGGTCGACCATGTGAGAAATTGTTTAATTACTGGTCATTGAAGTATACCGTTAACAAATGCGATACAACTCACCGATAATGATGATGAGAGTCAAGGTGCCCTAGTACAATCTAACAAGTGCAAATAAATGAGTTGAAGTCGAACACTTGAGATAATCTACCAACTAGGAGACATTGATGTATTCTCACTGTCGATAGCGAAGGATTCTACCGTTGATGACTGCAAACCCCAAGGTACTGACAAAAGGACTCCAAACCTTATTCTCAGATCAATGAGTCGGAGTCGATGGGAAAAGATCTGCTGGAAGGAAGGCATTAAGGCATCCCACATCAATCCAACGCTAGTGTAACCCACAGGCCAAAATTTGGAAGGAATCAGACGAAGAAAAGTGAAGTAACCAACCCGAAGTACATTTCCAACATGCACAAAATGTAGCTAGTGCACAAAAGAAACCCTCTGAACCAACCAATAATGAAAGTTGACAAAGAGGCGAGAAATCCACCGATAGGGTCAAAGGGAAATCAAGGTACTGCACGAATCCCAGGTGTGATAATGTAAACTAAATTCGAACACAAGGGAAACCACTCAGTCAAAGACCCATGATGTTGATCAAATGTTGAGCACAAGGTCACCTATCAATGATGTAAATAGGGCCAAGGTGCGGCTCTAGGTTTACTCTCAGAGCAATTTGTCAAAGTCGATAAGAGACAAACCTGCTGGCAAGAAGTCAATGGAGACCTTTTCAAACCAACACGGGCAAAGGACCAAATAGCTGATGTGATACAACCAGATACTGATAGACCAGGATGGCCGACTGAAAAATGAGTCAAGAGACACTACAGAAAGGCTGACTCAGGTTAACTTCCCTTGAACAAAAGCACGACTCATTTTGACTATGACAGAAAATGATAAATTTGTATAAGTTTCTCATGCAGGAGGCATAAAAAAACTCTCCATATGATTGGAAGAGATAACCAACCGGGGATAAAGCGAGTGTCGGTAAAAGAATGCCTATAGTACAATGGATAAAGCGAGTGTAGGTAAACAGATGCACTAGTTCTTGCGATAGGAACAATCCTATGCTCAATGCAAGGTGGCGAAAACTGGTAAGTGACACTCAGAGAAATGTTCCATCCATGGGTAAAGGTGTCAAGTTGTGAAGGCTAAGTGATTGCATGTTTGACTTTGCAGAAAGGCATGGTCAAAGGATGGCTTAAACACGAGTCCAAATGAAGCTGGCTAAAGGCCAAGATAAACAAATGGTCAATATGCAATGCAACAATACAACTCAACAATGAAATAAGAGCCTATAAGGTATATGGCCAGAATAAAAATAGCAAAGAAGAAGAAGAATGAAGTTTCAACACATAAGTCATGGCGGGACTAAGGAGGACTCTCGAGCCTACACAAATTGCAGCATGGGCGACAAATGCTAGCAAGGAGCTAACTAAGAAGCCCATGTAAAGGATGGCTCTATCATCATGTCATGATTTAAAAATCGGCGAGTGAAAATGGTTAAATAGTCATAATATGATGGGGTCAACCTTATGGCAAGATTTCAGAATGGAGGCTAGTATGCATAAGTGCAACAGAAAGTGAATTCCCTAACCTATATGCCAGTTTAGAATAAAATACCTTCCATGACAGGTCAGCGGTCATGGATCTTAATAAAAAATTGGAATTATCTCAAAATCCTCAGAATGGACCTGAAAATAACTTTTCCCAACACTTACAAGCCAAAAGGTTAAACAGTCGTGAACAAATTCAAAAAATAAACACAAACGAAATTTGTGATTTTTTTTTGAATTATGGGCAAAAATAGGCTTTTTGGACTCACATTTGGTCATTTGTGCTATGAATAAATTGTGAAAGTGCTCTGGAGCAAAAAAAATCCCTTTCTTGCAAATGGAGCAATTGTCCACCGAATCGATCCAAATCAGTCAGGTAAGCCTCATACTCAACTTGTTTATCAATTTTGTTATCATTTCAAGCAAATTTTTTGGATTTTCACCATAGAAATATATGTTTTTTTCTGAAACCCTCTGCGTATATGCGGGTTCGTAATGAGGAACTCGCGTATAGACGCAACTGTGTCCGAATGAAGTCGCATATGCGTAGAGAAAAATTTTAAAATTGATTTCTCAATGGTTAATGGATGAAATTATTCATGATGACAATCAGCTGGAGCGAAAGAGAGAATAACACAATTGATAATGAGGTTATGCAGGACTAGGCATCCTTGGATATCCTTCGGGGATGTGGATTATTAAAATCCTTCAAAATGCTGAATATGAAAACTAACACAAGATTGCTTGCGATGTTAGTGAATTATTGGGATCCGGATGAAGATTGTTTCATGATTGATCAAATGCCACTAAGGATAGAAATCGAAGACATCTATTTCATAATTGTACTCTGTCAGAGAGGGGAACCAGTTAATTTGCAGGGTAAGCCCATAGGAGGGCTTAATGTCGATGATTATATTCAAGTTTACAGTGCTGAGGGTACTAAGAAGGTGGGGACACAGGTCCCAATTAGAGATGTGTGAGATCTGCACCTGAAGATTTTTCTTTTCACCATTTTGAGGGTAGCAGGATCAACTTCCTTACACTAGGCTTCACGAGGAAACATGAGTCTGGCAGTGGATTGCTTGACCACGCTATATGATTTTTGCACAGCCTTATTGGAAAATATGAAGAAACAATTGACTTCTATCCGTCAAAGCAAAATAAAGCATTTTGGCTATGGTAAAATTCTCTATACATTCTTCTTTGAGAGAGTTACAGGGCTTCACCCCAAGATCATCTCTACTATCAGTAGCCCTCGTGATCCACGGATAGCTAGGTAGGCAGACTTGATGAAGAGACTGCAGGGTAGTGAGGTCCCCCAGACTACTTGGGATTATGAGTTCTTCCTTTGGTGGAAAGAACAAGTCATTTTAGTAGAGGACTATCCTTATGCTGGGATGGATTTCAGAGCAGATACATATTTGGTTATTCTACCCGGTGCAGCATGGGGGGCGATTGGTAAGATCGCACAATGATTTTTTTATTATATGATATTTTTTTTCAAATTATATGAATTTTTTTTTTTTTTTTGGTTTAGGACAATATGACTTAGAAATTTTATTGATCATGATGCAGACATGGAACCAGTAAGACCTAAGGGCTTCCCAAGACATAGGCATCGTAGAAGAGAAGCTGAGGATGTCACAGAAGACCCAGGGAGAACCCTCCATGCGATACAAAGAAACTTGGAGAGTTTGACTCGCCAAGTCCCTATGGTTGCCATAGAGGATCTCCCGGAGGCTGTACAAAGACAAGTGGTTGGAGTACCACGTGACTGGGTGCGCATGTTCCGCCGTGTGGCGAAAACTATAGTGTTTTTCCGGAACAGCTATCTTGGGCAGGGCCTTAAGGGATAGATTTTATTTGATCAGATAACTGTAATATTTTTTTATGATGAACATGATTGGGCATAAGCCCTAATTTTGTAAGATATGATTATCCGATTTTTGTATATTTTGAACACACTCTCTCTCTCTCTCTCTCTCTCTCTCTAGATATATATATATATATATATATATATATATATATATATATTTATATATATATATATTGTGTGTGTGTGTGTGTGCAACGATTTTATATGATGTGATTGTCCCAAATGTACAATGATGAATGATGTTCTTGATATTTTTAAAGTATTGAATGATTAATATGCCAATCAAGTGCTTGATTAGCTAATGGGCTTGCTAACCAATTATCTGAGCGAGGAATGTGGATGAATGTAACATATTGAAATGAACGTTGTAACAAATGCACTTTCAGAAATAATCTATGCAAAAATGGGTCTCTGACACGATAGGTGTTATTTAATTGTGAAAGCACCAATTGCGAATCCAAGTATACTACTAACGAATCAACACCAAGAGATATTGCTTCTAAGAGTAGGTTGACCATTGTAGTGTACTCTGCCACATTGTTTGAAGCAGAACCAATGCATACACCCCTTGAGACTAGCAACTGACTGAATGGATAGTGAATTACCTAAGCCACGAAATCAAGATTCTAAGTATGTCTACTAGCACCATTGGTGAAACCAAAATGACTCATCTCATCCAAAAACACCTTCCAAAGTAGATCAAAATCATCAAAGTCACATCAAAAATTGATAAATAGACATGTACAAAAATACAATAAATACAACAAAGCAAATGTTAGGCCAAAGCCTAGGCATAATACTTTTTTAAATAGAGCACATTTCCGGGCTCCGCCATCTCGTTTCTGTCGAAATCAACTAAGGCATAAGCTCCCTTTTTCAAGACCTTTTTAACAATAAAAAGGCCATACCACATGGATTTTAACTTGATTGCCCCTAAGGCATCCTTGTCTTTGGCATAAATTAAAACAAGATCACCTTCAGATAAAACCCTAGGTTTGATTTCCTTATCGTATCGAACCTTCACTCGTTTCTTATGAGCCTCATTCATCATAGCTGCATATCGGCACTACTCATCGAGATTTTCTAGATGGACAAGGTGTTCTTTGAGACTAGAAGTGTGAGGAAGAAGCCCAACTTCCAGCTTAAGGGAAGTAATTTTGCATTCAATAGGAAATATAGATTCCAACCCATAAAATAGTTGGAACGGAGTGAATCTGGTTGCAGTATTCACAGACATCTGGTATGCCCAAAGTGCAAGATACAACATGATGTGCCAATTGGATATAGCTTTATCGATTTTCTGTTGAAGGATAATCTTCCAGGAATTGTTTATGACTTCAACCTACCCATTGGCTTGAGGATAATACGGAGATGAATGCTCCTTCTGAAAACCCAATTTGAGAGCCAATTCAGCCATGATGTTGTTCTAAATTTGACTTCCATGGTCAGTGACAATCTCTTTGGGGATACCAAAGCGAGAAATGACTTGGTTGAATAGAAATGGGGTCGTTGTTTCACCATCATTCGCAAAAGTAGGCATAGCCTCAACCCACTTCGTAAAGTAGACTACTGCTACAATAATGTACTTATGACCCTTTGCCAAAGGCAAGTTACAAGTAGTATAATTAATACCCTGCTCTGTGAATGGATCGACAATAACAACAGGAAAGAGCAGAGTTGGATGAGCGCGCATATTCTAAGTATAGAGTTGACAGGGATGACACTTTTTTACTGCCTCAACACAATCTTTGAAAATCGAGGGCCAAAAATATCCTGCATGCAAAATATTTTGGGTTGTAGCAAGCCTGGATAAATGACCACCGCAAGCTCCACTATGGAAATCATTCGACACAACCTCAACTTCTTCGAGAGTTAAGAAACATCTAAGGATCGAATCAACCCCACGACAATATAGAGTGTCACCGATAATAAGATAAATTTTCACTAAGTGACGCAACTTTCGACGCTCATCTATTGAAAAAGATAAGGGAAACTTCGCAGTCTGGAGATAAACAATGAGATCTCCATACCAAGGATCCTGTGAAGAAATGAGGAAAAGATGTTCATCAGGGAACAAATCTTCATAAACAATCTCTTCTCCATAAGGCAACTCAGAGATCAACTCCACAAATACCAAATATTTCTTGTATTTGGCAGGCAAGAATTCGAGATCAAACTCTTGAAAAATGACAATCCATCGATTATATTTGCCCCCAATCACTCGCCTATTGAGAAAAAATTGAAATGGATTAACTGTCGCCACAACATAATTTTTGTGAAGAAGGATATAATGCCTGAGACGCTGGACAACAGCCAAAGCTAATTTCTCAATTAGAGAATACCAGAGTTCAGGACTCGCCAAGCCTTGACTAAGGTAGTAAACAACATGCTCACAAAGAGCATCATCTTCCTGAACCAGAACCATACCGATGATAGATTCTTCTACAACAAGATACAGAAGGAATTCTTTGTTATAATCAAGTGGACTGAGTAATGGAGCATAGGCCAATGCTTTTTTCAAAGCATCGAATGAGCGTTGAGAAAAGTCATCCCAGAAGAATGGAACTCATTTCTTTAAGAACCTCATAAATCATTTCGTCACCTCGGCATAATTAATGATAAATCTCTGTAATATATTAGCTTTACTTGTAGACTTTGAAGCTGACGAATTGAAGACGGGGGAGGCAACTGAAGTACTGCCTCAACCTTGAAGGGATATACCTGAATCCCTTCTGTAGACACGATGAATCCCAACAACCGACCAGATGTGACGGCGAAAACACACTTATTAGGGTTCAACCGAATTTTATAATAACGACACTGTTCAAAAAATTGTCGAAGGTGTGAAGGATGATCAATTCTATTTCGAGAATGAGCAGGTAAATGATCCAAATATGCTTCAATAATATGCTTGATGTCATGGAAGGCATAGGACATAGCCTGCTGGAAAGTAGCTCCAACATTTTTAAGGCCAAAAGGCATCTTTTTGTAAGAAAATGTACCCCAGGGGCAAACAAAAGCAATCTTATGTTGATCTTCAGGATGGATAGTAATTTGATTGTATCCCGAGAAACTGTCCATGAAGGAGAAAATCTCATTCCATGCACACTCATCAATAATTTGATCAATAAATGGTGTGGGGTAATTATCTTTTGGACATGCCTTATTTCAAATCCCTGAAATCAATGCACACTCGGATTGTTCCTTGTTTCTTGTCCACAAGAACTAGATTCTAAACCCACTCGGTTAATAGAACGGGGTATATGAAACCTGCCTTTAGCAGCTTCTCAACCTTGGCCTCGATAGTTGCGGCCTTCCTAGGGTTGACCAGACGAAGCTTCTACCATATAGGCTTAGCATTTTAGTAAGTCTTGATCTCATGCTGGAAAATAGATGGATCTATACCAGGAATTTCCTCATAAGACCAAGCGAACACATCTCGAAATTATCTAAAGAGATCGGTGTAAGTCTGAACTCTTCAGGGGAAAATTCAACTCGAATGAAGACATTATCAATAACGTTAGGATCTCTCGACATGTTCATCGGGGTAGTAGCATAAATGACAGCCATGTTCCCTTCAACAAAAACCTGTGTTGGTGCTAAGGGGTTCAAGACTGGGTGAACATGACTAGAAGACTGAGGGCTAGACAAAATTGTTTCAACTTCTCGCAAGTATGGTAGAAAATAGGACCGATGATACAAATCATCCCACAATCTTTATGCACCAGTTATTGCTTAAAGGATAGCCTCTTCAGATGGAAGAGTGGTATCAAGGCAATCCTGAGCAGAAGATGAACTAAGTGTCCAAGCCAGAGCCGCATCTCCATCCAATTCCTCTGGTGAAAAATAAACCGGAATGGAGTCTAAAGAGTCAACAACAGATTGATAGGCAATCTCAGCTGCAGACATAGAAAATGCCATTCCATCCACTTGACCTTCTTCTAATGTGGAGGTAGGAGAAGGCAAGGTCTAAGGGTCCGAAAAATAATGAGTTCGAAAGAACTCTCTTTGAGTAGGAACCTTGGAGAATGAGATAGCATGAATATGAACCGAAGGAGGCGGAAAATCAAAAGTACCCATCGACGATGTATACATTCTAACCCCCAAATTCTCAACAAGTTGCTTGGCATCATTCACCAACGGTACAGTAGAGTCAATAGATGCATTTGGATCTACATGAGAACTATCCATCTGGTCAATAGTGACAATCCTCCCTTCGCGGGGAAAACATAAGATGCGAAATAATGAGGAAGCAATAACATCCATTTCATAAATCCAATTCCGCCCCAACAGAAGGTTGTAGTCTAAATTTGCATCCACTATCTCGACCTCAACATTGACAATTTTACCCCCAACACAGATGGGTAAAGCTGGAACAATGCCATGTGACCTATAAGAATGACCATCAAATGCAGTAAAAATAGTATCTGAAGGAACAACTCAAGGAGATCCAATGGATTTCCAACATGAGATAGACATAACACATGTGGAAGTCCCCTCATCGACTACTGTTCGAAAAGTATTGATCTTCCGATAGGTAGACTTAATCTGAAAGGCCATGTGATGAGGAAGTCTCTTCTTAAAAGTTGACATATCAGATGTGATCGTAAGAGATTTTTTTGGATCAATAGCCCCAATGGCAGTGAGCAATGCACTCCTTGTGTTGGACACGATTGGAGTACCTCTAACACAGACATGGCACAAGTTATTTGGGCCAGATCTTCTACAATGGAGTAGTTCTGGGCAATCTTGGCATTAGGATTAATCATCGTACGCTTTATACACCCTTTCGGCATTCGAGGTATAGGCTCAACTGTTGGACTCTCTATATGGAGTGGCTCAGAATTGCTAGTAGCACCCTTAGCTTTCAAAGACTCAGCTTCACCATAATCACAAGATCTCGTAGCGATATCAATGTGAGCACTCATCATATATACATTCGATGAATTTTCTCCTTCCTGGTTGCCCCCTGCGGGAGCTCCAGTATTCGCATTTGTGCCAGCAAGTAGCTCTTTCCCTTGGGGAAAAGGGTTTGTCAGTATAACCTGGGAACTAGAGGAACCCTGCTGAGCTAACAAGTGCTGAGCATCCTGAATTTTGGGGCAGAGGTGAGTAATATGGTCTTTGGTGCACAAATTGCATAACCTTCTTCTTATTGTACCTCTTACCCTCTCCAATCGTTGGATCTGTTTGCATTTCCCTTCTTATCCTTGTCTTTCTTCTTATTATTTTTTCCCTTCTTCTTCCCATCGGATTGTTGATTTCCTTTGGGGTTAGAAGCCTGAACAACATTAATAGTCAAGGGCTGAGAAGGAGTCGATGACCAGAAGGAGCAAATTGTAAAGACAATTGCTGCAATTGATTTAGCAGGTTAGCCGTGCCATTATCAATCGTACCTGTAAGTCCGTTAGCATGAGGACCTGGCTTCATTTTGGCTAAATCTAGCTTGGAATGAGGAGTATCCGGCAAAACATTATTAAGGACCTTAGACTGAGAATAGATTAGTTGTAACTGTTGAGCCCTACAGATAGTCTGTTCCTAAGAAAATACCCCGGAAAGGGATACATCCTTTGAGATTTCTGGCTGCAAGGATTTAAGAAACCATTCAAGAAGGAACTCATTCGGAATTTGGGCTTTAATAAGCCTTTTCCTTCTCCTCCATTCCTGAATATAATAAAAAATGTGAGTTGCCTTGTCCTACTGGAAATTGGCTAGGAGATCAGTCCCGACATCATAACGAATAAGCAACTGAAAATGGTTCAAAAATATAGTAGCCAACTCGCTAAAAGTAGCAAAATTGCCCCCTGTCAGCTCAATGTACCGTTTTGTAACGTTCCCAGTTAGGGTGCGTTGAAATAGCCTCAACCTAATCGATTCTTTGATAGGGGAGTTTGACAAACATCATAAGTGGAAAGTGGTAACATGGTCAGCCGAATCCTCATCGATCTTCCCTTCAAATTTGGAATATCTGAGGGAAGTTTAGTAGGGACTGAAGGCCAACCCAAACTATATCGAATAAGATCATTTGTTAATTTCGATAGATCAAGTTGCCAGGAAAGGTAAGCATGGAAGAGCTTGAGAATTCCATCTCCCATAGGAAGGATTCCCAAGATTTTGAAAAGAATACCTTGGATTTGTTGAGGCACCAGGTTTCCAGAGATTGTTCGTAGAAAACGTTGAGCCATAAGATAAACCTTGTGGTCCATAAGCATTTGGAGAAGGACCCCCTCCCATCGTAGGGTTACTATAAACATGGATATTCCCTCTAATCAAAGTGTTAAATGAGGAAGAAACCCCTTAGTAAGGGTTCCAAGCATTGGCGAATGGAGAGAAACCCTGGGAAGCACCTATGGAAGGGAAAGGTACATTCCCTTGCTGACTAAAGAAAAATTGATTCCCATATCCCAACCTCGTAAAAGCAGGGTTCTAGCCTAAAAAAGCATTAGATCTTTGACCTCCGAGGAAAGGATTGAATCCTTGATTTTGAGAGCTGAAAGGAAAATATCCTAAGGAAGGGTTCGAATGAGGAATATGACCACTTTCGAAGGGGAAACCCTGAAAAAAAGTTGACCCACTAGCCATGGAAGGAATAGGCATGGAGACAACAAAATTAGTAGTGAAGGAAGCAAAATGAATAGCACTAGATGGCATTCCAAAAGAAAAGGGACCAGAATGAGAAGCAAATGATGTATACAGAATAGAGGCAGAGCCAAACATAGCAGCGCTAGAAGTGATAGTGGAAATAGCAATAGCGCCCCCTCCTTCAACTGAAATAGGAGTATGCACACTAGTAGTTCTCATATCCGAAGCTGTGTTCCCAGCTGTGGCCATCGAAAGAAAGGGATAAGGATGGAGACTAGCTGGTCTCTGAGACGCAGGCCCAATGCACAGAAGAACGTCTGGAAAACTGGCAGGAAAAGGAGAGGAAACTGTACCTAGAGGTTGAGGAACCTCTTCAACTTCAACTTATTCTGCTAGAAACTAGACTTTAGAGATAAGTGGAGTAATCCTCTCTATAATACCACTAGTACTAGGACCACCCGCAGAAACAACAACCCCGGTCGGAGGATAAATCTCCGATGCGATCGAAACTACTGGATGAAAATCACCCACTGAATTGATCCTACACCTTCTTGAAGAAGGCTCGACACTTGCAGGAGAGAGCCCATGAAGCCTCCTCGATCGACGAGGCAATCGATCAGCCACTTTTAATAATTATGAGATTAATTAGACTCAAAAAATTAAGAAGATATGGAAATCTAGGAGCAAAGAGCACACTCTATCAAAAGTTCCTAACATACAGTAATCAAGCAGCCTTAAGGTATTTCCGCTCCAGGTGATTAGGACCGGACACCAAAATACAAGAAATTGAATAAAAGGACCTTCTGAAAATAGTCTGGGATATTTACGCCCCAGGCCTACTAGCGAAGGTAACAGAAACAATTACGCTAACCTCCTGACAAAAGCCTTTGTTGGTGCAAGTACCCGAGCTTCGCAAGGGTACCCTCTAGAAGTACTAATGACACATTTTCCTCAGGTACCATGGGTATTCCCCCCTACAGTCACCTGTGTGATCCCTAGGAAAGGCAACTAAGGGCACCAGTCTGTATCGGCAGCCGGGCGGAACGGTCTTAGGTCAAGATTCAACAAATAGGAGAGGGGGTATCTCTCTTCTCTGCCTTCACTATCCCTCGCGCTTAACTTTCTGGAGGTAGATATTTCTCGGTCCACTTAACGGAGTTGGATTTCACTCATTAATCAACTTTCTATGTTTGACAGTTTTGAGTGGCCTTGGAGGGTTAACTCTCCACTCACCTATTTCAAGACCATATGACCTAGACTAGTTGGTGTATAATTAATGACAACGCAAAGAGCTTCTAGTTCATTTTAGTTAATCGCTTGATTTTAAATGGCTGTTACTTAAGTCACGGGTAGATGGAGATGAAACTTATGATGTTTTCTATGCAAAAGAAATTAATAGAAAACCCACTACATGAAGATGCATTTTTTTCCTTTCGATGAAAAGAGATTTCTAATTGGGTTCTACAAAGCTATTAATAAACAAAAATACTTCTTTTTTCTTTTCAATGTCACTCTTCACACACTTCAGAAAACTACCAAAAATAATAGAATGCTTAATGGTGCAACTAATGTGAAAACTACCAATGATAGATGCAAATCCTAGGACTGCTCACAAAGGAAGCAAAAGAGAGTTTCTAGATTGGTTCGATCACTTTGACAGACAAGCGAAGACAAGTCCCAACAGGAACTTCTTTGCACACAACAATGCCAAAACAAAATTGATATAAAAGAGATAAATCCAAACAAATACTCCTTTCGAAACCAAGCAAGTGAACCAAAAACAAGAAACTAGAAAATTGCTTCAAAACGGATGAAAATCGTGAAAAGAAAACCAAATCAAAAGCAACGGAAAACAAAGATGTTTTTTGGCTTTTCACTTTTTAAGGAAACGAGAAAATGTCAACGAGACAAGCACAAAACTACTAGAGGTCTCAAACCAAGAAAATGAGTCAACAAGGGAACTCCCAAATGCACAAGCCAACTATGCTACTTTCATAGCGGGACTCAAACGAACAAAGAGAAGTAACCGACTCAAGAAATTGATTCAAAACAGTAGTACAAACTTCCAGCAAACAAGAACTTCAAGAAACCAAAGAAAGGCGACTTCAAGATTCACTAGAAAGCTGATCCCAAGAAACAAGAAAACCAAGAAAGTCAAGAAGGAAAAAACCAAAAAATGAAGTAATGCATAAGGTAAACAAAGGCTCATTGTTCTGAAAGGTCAGAACAATCAAGAAATGCAGAAAGAAGTCCTGACATACAGCCAAAAGAATCACAGTCCAGACACCTAAAAGGTTCCACATGGATGACCAACAACAGGCAAGAAAGACTTACAAAGTCCCAAAATTCAAAATTTCAAATTTTACTGGGCATACGCTGATCTGCAGTGTGAAACACGCATGTATACATGATTGTACCAAAAGAAACACGCGTATACGTGGGTCCCTTCGAAAGAAATAGCATGTATACGCGATTGTGTACAAACCAGATAATGTATAGAAAATGAAATAAGGAAAAAAGAAAAACCTAGGCTTGATCCAGAAGATCAAGACTTCTGCTTGGATGGGAAAAGAACCTACTAGACTGAAAAAGTGATTAAACTGTAAGGGAACCCATAAGACAGATAAAAAAAACCCAAACTAGGAATTACACGGATGTAATCCCCAATGGAGTCGCCATTTCTGTTACAGGAAAAGCTACCCTAAGGTCTGGGTTGAGGGACCTAACAGAGCGAATGGCATATCATCACAAGAAGTACTCTAATTATCAGTTTTAATGCTTGAATTAGAAAATTGAGGATATACGACCTTACCCGTTTGTCCTTAGTTTTGTGTCGATACCGTAGGGTGCAAACCCTCTGCTACTCCTCGTGCTTCAGAACCTGCAAATCAATCAAGACAAAGTACATAAACTAGTTGCACAACATATATGTCCTAGATGTCAACATGTTAGCATATATAATATCATAAAGATAAAATGAAATAAAACATTACAAGATAATTCAACATGTATAAGATACATATAACACAAAGACATCAAGAACGGGACAAAGCTTCTTTTATTGATAATATGTAAAGAGAAAGTGGAGAAATCACCTGAGATCTGCCACGACTCCAAGCGAAACCGTCCTCCGGATCCGTCCTGCCCTAGCCTCACAAAGCTTCTTCCATAAAGGGTGCACAAAGGATGTCACATAAAGTGGGGGTGAACATCATAAGGAAAAAATGGTTTCCTTAACCAAGGAAGTGCAGGAGGGCAGACTTGATCGGAGCTATAACATGCTATAATATCAGTAGAATTCTCTCTCCCCTCCCTTAGGCCATTCTCTTGAGATGTATTTATACTTCCTCAATTTTATTTTTTATTTTTTATTTTTATTTATTTATTATATATATATATATTATTTATTTATTTTTAATTTAATTTAATTTAATTTAATTTTTTATTTAATTTAATTTTAATTTTAATTTTATTTTATTTTATTTTAATTTTAATTTTATTTATTTATTTATTTATTTTTCAGTTGGGGAACAGTTAGGCCACAGGCTGGGCTAGTTAAGTTACAAGAAAAACCTGTAAATCCCGCCTCATTAATAGGGAATTTATATATATTTTTAATATTTTAAATAGCATACGCGGGTCAACTATGGATGGACTCGCGTCTACATGCAGAAAAAACTGGGAAGAGTTGCGGATGGATTTTAAAATACTGTTTTTTAAGAAGTGTCATCAAGTATGAATGGAAGGGCTGCCCAAGGCCAATGCATAAGTCAACAAGTATATAGAGGTGATGGATGGTGCTATAACATAATAGTCTTCCTTTTGAATGAACATGGAATTTTCCATACAAATATAGTGTAAGTAGGAGCATGAGTATTCTGTTAGGGTTAATTTAGAAGCCCTATTTCTTATTATGTCAGTTGTGTGTACCTTCAACCAAATGTTAATCGACCTTCCAGTTTCTCCTATGTATTCCCTCCCACACGAGCATGGAATTAAATAAACTCATTTGTGTTGCTTTGGGACAACTGAGTCTTTAACAGAGCTAATCATTTTACAAATGGTATTAGGAGGTGTGAAAGAAACATTGATATCATGTTTGTTTAGGATTTTTGCAATTCTATCGGTGGTTCCTTTGATGTAGGGAAGGGTAATTTTAGGGATATTTATAGGGTTTCTAGGTTAATTTCTATTTATAGCTTGTTGGATGGTCTCGTTGAAGATGTTTTTTGGTATCTGTTGTTTTCAAAGACTTCGCAAAGGTGTTTAAGTTCATGATTTAAATCTTCATGGTATGAAATTGTGGATGCTTTTGTAGCAATGGTTTTTATGATACCATCTTTTTGTTTGGGATGGTGATGGGTGTTTGCGTGAATATATCTATTAGCGTGTGTTTTCTTTCTGAATACCTGAAACTCTAGTTTTCCATTCTTCTTAGTGAGGAGCACGTCAAGAAAGGGTAATTGGTTGTCCTTCTCAATTTCAATGGTGAATTTAATGTGTTCTGAAAGGTTGTTGGTATGTGATAAAAAATCTTCAAGTTTGTCTTTCCCATGACTCCCTAAATTGTGAAAATGTCATCTACATATATTTTTCAATCTTCGGGGGTGAATGGGAAATAAAATAAAGCTCTTTGTTCAAAATGTTCCATGTATATGTTGGCAACTACTGGTGACAAGGGTGAGCCTTGATACTCCGTGAGTTTGTTCATAGATTCTTCCTTTAAAACTGAAATATGATGAATTGAGACACAATATAACGAGTCGGGTTTAGTTATCTCCAAGACCAATTTAGTTTTCTAAGTGAAAATGTCTTAATTCGATTATTAACTAGTTTTTAATTATTTTCCTAACTCAAGGAAAATGGTTAATTAAGCAATATTTATTGAGACAAGTTGATTTCTCTCTAGTGACTTTTAGAAAAGTGTTTGATGGAGTCAAGATGATCTTAGCCATCAATCGTGATTAGATATTGTTCGTTGATTGCTCAATGAGATATTATAAGAGGAAGTTGATTTCTCTCTAGTGACTTCTAAAAAAAGTGTTTGGCGAAGTCAAGATGATCTTACCATCATCATGATTAGATATTGGTCGTTGGTTGCTCAACAAGAGATTATAAGAGGAATTTGATAGGCATCTTGGAGACACAATTCGATTGAGCAAGGGTGAAATGATAACGTGGGACACCAATAGAGGGTTTTAGTAGTGATTGAGAAGAGATTTATTAGAGAGATTTCTTCGGAATGATCTCCAGATTCTTAGATCCAGAAGGAGGTCAAATTATTCTGCAGAGGGCCAAATTTCTCCAGTGGTGTGAATTTATAGAATAAGGTTGGTTTCTAGAGCGAGGGAATTTTTTCCAAAGAGATCAATTTGCAGGAGGAAAGTTAAGTTTTCCATTGAAGATCGCTTTTCCAGTGGAGTTCTAATTATTTCTCTAAGCGGTGTGTGTTGCCAGTGGAGGCCGAGTTTTCTCCAGGCTACACATGTGGGTCAAATTGAGGTCGTACATTAGGGTTGAATTGATTCTTATAGGCCAAGTTGCTTCCAGTTTATCGAATTAGATTGCAGAAGTGAAGAAAAGAATTTTCCATAGCTTTGCCAGTTTACGACAAACATTTTAAGAAAATTTTCAACTACAGATTTGTTGACGAATCATAAAACCCTCATCTACAGAACTATTTTTCCCCACATTGGGGTTTTGCTTGGGACAATTTATCCAAAAATCTTGGTGTTTATTTTATGTGTGCGTTTTCTCAGTTCGTGTGGTTTATTTAATTAGAGAAATGTGTAGTTGTGGTTTTATTGAGTATTTGCAGTAAATTAATTTGTTGGGAAAAATAATCATTTAAAATTAGGAGATTAATTGAAATAGAATTGTCACACCTTATAGGTAGTTGATTTTTACGTGACGAATTCCTTGGTGCTTCAATGTTGACACCCCTTCATCTACTTTGTGGTGAATCATCTCCTCCTCTTCGTATTCTTTAGCTACTTGAAGTGTCCACGCCATTAAATTATTCCTCCTATTTTTGTTCTTGTTTATCATATATTAGTTTTTTGACATTATCATCGTACTCATAAGGAATATACCATGCATCATAACTATCCACCCTATAGCCTTAATCTACAAGTTGATTAAATACCACATCTCTACTTGCAAAAAAGTATGTGTGCAGGGATCAAACATATTATGTGTTTTGTGATCGGAACAATAACCAATAAAAATGTACTTGATTGATTTTGCATCAAGTTTTCTCCTATCTCCTTTAGGAACATGAGAAAATGTTTTACTTCCAAATGTTATTAAATGATTTAATGCTGCTTTATAACCGTAAAGAGCTTCAAAAGAAGTTGTATGGTCTAAACTTTTAATTGGACTTCTATTTTTCAAATAAACAAAAGTAGTAATAGTTTAAGCCCAAAAACATTATTAAGATTTTTACATTTTATCATGCTGTGTGCAGATTCCAATAAGGTTTTGTTCTTTCTTTCAGCTACCCCATCTTGTTGTGGAGTATGTATTGTTGCACAATTATATGGGCATTTCAATACTTGGTAGAGGGATTTGATGTATTTTTTTGTTTACTTCTCAACCATATTTTTAAACTCTTTAAAGTATTCAAATACATCACTTTTCTTTCTCATAAATTAAACCCATGTATATTTTGTGCAATTATTAATAAAGATCAAAAAATAGTATTCTCCACCAAGTAATATAGTTTACATAGGACCACACACATCTCTATGCACAAGTTCAAGAACAAATATATTTCTTTTATTTGTGAATAGAGAGTTATTACCTACACAGCTTACCCAATTTACACCCTTCACATGCAAAATATTCATTCTTAAGCAATGGAAGTTCCTCCACCATTCCTTGTTTTTGAAGTTGTAAGAAATCACGATAGTTAAGGTGGCCATACTTTGGTGCCAAAGAACTTTTGTCACCATGGTTGTAGATTTCAGCGCTTGATGTCTCTTATTTGTCACATCAAGCTTATATAAGCCTCTAACTCTATCTCTTGTTGCAATAACCTTGAAGTGATCATGCATATCATTCACTACACACAGTGAATTTACAAATTCTACCTTCAAACCTTAATATGTTATATTAGAAATTGAGATTAAGTTATTTATATTAGGCACACACATCACATTTTGAATGTGTTTAATACAACGATTTGCTAATGTTTTTTTTTGTAATGCTATGCACTTTGAATTACTTCAAAATGAAATTACACAGAAGAATATATCTTACTACTGGTGTGCCCGAAGGGAAACCAGACTAGTAGCACAAGTTCAATGTTTGGAGGTTACTAATACCTCTTGGAATCAAAGCATCCTTTAGACAAATTTTTTTATAAATAGGCTAGTTGTTCCAAGCACTTACATACTATGACACAGATAAACAGAATATATCCCCTTATGCATAAACAAAATTATAGTGGAGCATGACAGCTAGTGAGGAGGATTCTTGTGCATCTACGACTGCGGATCACCTTCCTCATCCAAGGAGAAGGTGTTGTTAGCTAATTTCATGGCTATAATGGTTAGCTTACGATTAATGTAGTCACTTTTATCCTCCAATTCTGCAATTCAGATTGTGATTTCTTGCTAGGTGTCGACTTTTTCTGTGAATACAGGCCCCATGAGGATATTTGTGTGCTAATATATATTTACAACTTGCATATATCAGGAATCCATTATCGGGTGGCAATGTCGACATGGGTGTCGAGGATAAAGCACTTACTGTAGCACACATCAACTTCTACATGTTCAATATCATGCCAAACTAATTCAAGAGGAAATACAAATAGTTTTCACATATGCACATTTCCATAGATGCATCATGTTATAGGAAAATGGGACTTGAAGTAGATTATCATTCTCAATGATATTTTTGAAAGAATTTATCACAATATATTCACAAAGTTATTACTTAAAGGAAAATGAGATTCAATAATGAGCAGTACACTAGGCATGATTCAAATCCCACTAAATATAATCTGGAACAAATTTAACATGGTTCACTAAATTTTATATTATGACATTCAACAACAATGTTACCAAGAGGAAATACATATGGTTTTCACATATGCACATTTCCGTAGATGCATCATGTTATAGGAAAATATGACTTGAAGTAGACACGTTACTAGAGGGGCCAAGCCATGGATTGAAATACTAGGTAGTGTAATGTTCGACAAACCTACTATGCTTCAATGCAAATGGAACCATAACATAAACAAGAACACAACATAACCCTAATAAAGAAACTAATATTAAGAATACTTCCAAATCAAATTATAATAAATCCCCATAGGGATATATCCACGAATGCATTTCCTTAAATAAAAAAGGGCTCAATGAATAATAAGCCATCAAATAGGCAAGCCATTAATTTAATTTCTAGCAAGTCTTATGTTTGACAAACCAACTAAGATCCATTGTGAATAAAATTAACCCAAACCATTTTGAGTTATGCGGTGAAAAATGTATAGTGGAAAAAAATATATATCTTCGAAACTTGTCCAATGTATTGAACTAATCTATTAAAGTGTAATTTTTGTAACAAGCACAACACCATTTAACTAGAGCCAAAGGATGAAAACCTAATTATAACATCAAGGTAGGGTGAAAGGTGAAAACCCACCACAACACCCACAACCACCAACACCACATCAATCTCTATTAATCCGCCACCTACAAGACCGAAAAGCAACAATAAAATGGATTCAATAACTACAATACAAATAATATTCTAAAATATGATCTTAAACACCAAACCCACTCCATCTCTCCCAATTCCATTCCCATTTGACACACTTCCCATTCCCATTAGCTTCTTCACCTCATACTTTGGAGGTTGAAATGATAGATGCTAAAAGCACTGAGATTGTTACTAGTGCTTTCGGGTCATGTAATATGCATTGCATGATAGAGCAGAAAATTGCATAATAGAGTAGAAAAAACGTTATCTATATAGTATTTTTTTGTTTGTTTATGTTGCAATATATTTAAATCAATTCCCGTCACATGTCATTCTCATAATGATATTTAAATTTAGTGGCTATGAATGAAGGTTAATACTTGGTTTTAACAAATAATTTTCTATAATTTTTTGTTTAAATTTTAATGGTGAAGTATGGAGGTTAATGCTTGGTTTTAGCAATATAATAAGTTAATCTTAATGTTAAAATAAGAAAAGTAATAATTATTTAGTAATACTATTATATATCTAATTTTTTTTAGATAAATGTTAATGTGGTTGTATTATGGTTAATAAATAATTCTAATAATATACTATTATTTTCATGTTAAAGTAACTTTAATAATAATTATTTTTATTTATATATAATTTTATTTTATTTTTAATTTTCATTTACATTAAATATCAAAATTGATGATTAGTTTTTTTTCACGATTAGTTTTAATAATATAATATTTTAGTATTGAAATATTAAAAGTAATAATGATTTAATATTTTTCTTTATATAATACTTAGGTTATATATAATAATGATCTAATTTTTTTCCTTAAATTTTTCATAGATTTAATTGGTTTTTATTTTACAGTTATTAAATCTCTTCTTGAATTATTAAGATATAAATACAATTTAATTTAAATTATTAATTTATTTGTTTATTATCATATGCTAATTTTATCTATTATTATTATTATTATTATTTAAATAATTAAATTAAATTGTTAAATTTTGTTTAAATCAACAATCCAATATGATTTCTTTTTAATAGTGAAATTCACATGTCATTTAAAATTTTAAAACTAAATAAATAATTAATTAATAAGAAAATACAAATTTAAAATAATTAATTAATAAAAAAACAAAAATTCAAAATAATCATTTAAAAAAAATAAAGTTTTCTTAATTATTTTTTGAAATGATTTTTTTTATAATATTTACTCTATTAGAAATAAGAATTTTACATTCATTATATATATATATATATATATATATATATATATATATATATATATTTCAAATCTTCTATTTCTTTAGTATATTTATATACTTTTAAAAGCAATTAGTAATAAATAAAAAATCATAATAGTTTTGAATATCAAATTCCATACATGTAAACTATAGCCATTCTACATTCCCTGTTTCAAACATGGGAACTATTACCTCAAAACGAGAACTCTAGCAAAAAAACTAAAAAAACTAAAAAAACATGAAAAAACACCTAAAAATGAAAAGTGTGTATTCCAGAATGCATTGTTTTTTTTTAGTCAAATTTCAACATTTTTTTCAAATCATGCTAAAAACGAAATTGTTTCTTGAAAAAAAGATTGAAAAAACACCCTTGAAACAAAACGTGTTGATGGTGGAATAACCAAAAAAAAATTCGTGCCAGAATTTTTGACATTTTTTAACAATGAAATTAAATACAACACAGGACATTGAAAAATCGTAAAATGCTAAAATTTTTGATACATGATCTTAATTATAATATATGAAGGCCTTATCATTTCCAACAATTTTCATCCATGTTGTTAAAGATCAAATATTTTGACTCTAAAAAACCTTAAAATTTAATTGTTTTCAACCATAACATTAAATATAAAATATCATAGCACATAAAAACCTTAATATTTTGACAAGTTTTAAATCTTAAGTTTTTAACATACTTCAACAATGAAATTATGGAGAAATTATATGACTTAAACAATTTTTAAAAATGAACAAGTAAATGAAATATTTATTATTCCAATAGTAATTTTTATTTTAAAGGATAAAAATATATCTCTTTTCAAATCTTAGCCTAAGGCAACTTATCTAATTACAACCAAAACCTAAAAATCAACCACCAAAACCTAAAATCAACCATCAAAACGAAGTTTCCCCTTTCAATGAGACATACAATTTTTAAAAATTTTAAAAGTATCTTATACGAAATGTTAACAATAAATAATAACATGGCAATATTAGTGCATAATCTAAAAATTTCAGCATCAATTTCTAATTTTTTTTTTTTAATCAAAATATCAACTTTGGTATATTGAATATAACATAAATTATATTTGTAATTCATTGTTGCATTGTGAATATTCTAAAGAGATGAATTCTTCATAATTAAAACATATAATCCAACAAACATAGAAATGCCTCATAACTTCATGTAAGATCATATGGAAGTCAAAATATTTATTTCAAGTTACCATGCAAACATCAATTACATAAAAATGCCTTAGACAGTTATTCAAAATCAATCATAGGTTTTGGCACAGCATCATAACCTACATCTTTAGATGAATGACTAGATACAAATGAAGATGATCCATATTCTTCTCTTTCATCAACTAGTGCTCCACCTGAGTCAACATGCATGCCCACCATTTTGGATTTCAAAATTCTTTTAGATCTATGACTACATTCAATAGAGTCCCATCTCATAACTATTTGTTTTGGTAGAAATTTCTTCAAAATATTTATGGTCTTCAAGTGAAGAGTTCCTCTCTTTTTCAAATTGAAGTCGTACACAAGTATGTCAACATCCTCCAATTTTAAGACATCTGTGCGGCGACGATTTATATTTGTGCCCTTTATTTTTCTCTTTCTGCTAAATTTTTTTTCAACTTCCATATTTGGCTTTTACACACCATTGAATGGGTGGGTACTTATGGCATATAATTATACTTCAACAGTTGTAATATCTTCATTTTCATTAATTACCTCTATAACCTTGGCAACTCAGAATGGATAGCCAAGTGGATCTTCATCTGCTAACACTGCTATCATGCAACCCTCCTTAACATCTTGAACAGAACCCCTGTAAAGATCTTCCATGGATTCATGTTGTGCACAAGATCTTCTAGAACCAATATAGATTTCTCTTTCCTCTACCCGTGGAGAATTAATAATACTTTGAGACTGTCGTTGTTCAACAATGTGTGTTTTCTCATGTTCATTTGACATTTTTTTGGCCAAAAAAATGGAGTCTTCAAAAGCATATCCTCATTTATTGATCTTGAAATCATATCACTTTGATTATTGAAAAAAGAATCCCACCAAACTGAATCAACAACATCAAAGTACTCATATGTATCTTTAATACATCTTTTAATTTCCTCCAGACATTCATAATAATTTATATATCTCTTATGCCTTCGTGCATTATGGAGTTCAGCAACTGACTGTAATAACAATACCTTTGATGAAAATATTGGATGCTCTGGAATGAACTTCAAAAATGCTAAACCTGATGATGGTTCCCATTCTGCAGTAGTTGAATACTTCTTGCCCCAGATAAGTGTTATCCCATCAATTTTTTTGATACGAAATTGATGCTGGAAGCTAATGCCATTAATTTTTTTAATGCATTTCTCCTCACCATGCAATCTAAGAATAAACCTTTGTATGTCAATAGTTTTTTCCAACAAATGAAAAACAGGCTTTGGAATGTATGATTTCTTAATAAATTCAATTAGTGATGGCTAGCTCCCAACACCTTTCCTCCTCAATGTTACTAAAAAATGACTGAACATTTGATCAATATGGTCATGAGTATGCCCAACAAGAAGGAAACCAACCTTTATCTTTTTAAAAATTCCCAATTCAACGAGCATGTTTAGATACCCAAAAAGAACTTTCTTTTTGTTTTCACAGCTTGTGTTGTCTAATTGTACATACAAAACTTCAGGCAGAATACCAGGCCAATGAGTAACCACATCATGGATTATAGTTATGGCCAGATTTACATCATTACAAATATTTGGAGTTGTAAAGTAAACCCTTGGCAACATCTTCTCATTAAAGACCATACAACCAACCAAGTGAAACTGAATGAAATTTTCCTCCTGTAATTTTTTTGGTGTGCAGACAAAATATGGCAGAAGTGTTTTCTTTTGGTCCATACCATCAATTATCAAACCCAAATATTTATTTGGATTCTCATAACACTTCTTTAGATGTTTATATAATTTTTTTCTTTCACTTATTTGCTGATTGTGATGCTCTTGAAGTTCTTTGACAATGAAATATGTACATAAAATAAAATAAACATATGAATAAATATATTTTCATAGTTGATAACTATCCAAATTTTTAAAATAATGTTTTGAACGCATACCTTTTTCTGCCCCTTGACATTTATCTCTTTTTTATTTAAGAGAAGCACACGTACTACAAACCCCCATCCTTGTCTTCATAGGAATACAAACATTGTTGAATTCGTTCTTCCATACCCTTGTAAAATATGAATAAAATTACCAACTCCTTTAGCACCTTCTGCATAATATTTTTATAAGTTGTAGATTTCTCGTCTCGAGAATTTATCTGGAATATGTATTGTGTCTTTATTTGGCATACACTCTCCATGCTTTTAAAATAAGTCGTTCATCCATGATGATGCAGGGGCATTAGGCCCAAGACACTTTTTGTACATAAATAAACATAAGGGGGGTCTCATGTTTTGTTTCCCCTATGTAAATATTCATAATTGAGTAATTTTAGTTAATTAGAGGGAGAAATGTAACTTCCCGAATGATTAGTGGGCATAGGAAGTGATAGTCCGTTTCAGTCCATCTGAGCGTTAGTCTAATTTGGAACTGTAGGAATTTGGAAAGTTGTTGAATCATCAAAGAATCTGAATCGATTCATTGGTGATAATTGTATAAAAATAAACCTCCGTGACAGAGTGGAGAGACCTGCATAGACCTGCATAGAGAACTGCATAGGCTGCATAGGACTGTAGAATAGAGGAGAAGGGCCAATCGATTGAAGATCTGGCCGCTAGAAGGTTGTAAGTAGTGTCATTGTATAATTAAGAATTGTTTCAGTATTGTGGTGCATTTTTCGAGTTAAATCATGTGTGAATGTATGTATGTCTTCTTGATGAAGGATAATGGATTCTGTGTAATTAAAGTTCGAATCCCATAGACAAGGATATGAGCGGAGTGATAGAACTCTGTACAATCTATAATAAGAATCTCTGTGTAGAAAGACGAAATTGAAATCCTGTGTTCTGGTGATGCTCTGTCCCTGTGCATGCGTGAGAGCTCTTTGACTCTAAAATTAATGTACTCCGTCCCCGTGTTAATGCATATACTCCTGAATGCTCATAGTTATACGCCTCTGTGTAATTTCATAATTCCCGAATGCTGGTTAAGAGTCATGTATTATGATTCACTAAAGTTAATAGTGGCATGGTGTTGCAATTCCACATAAGAAACGGAGGAGCGAGGTTGTAATGCGAAGAAATCAACGTTGAGATAGTGCGAGGAGGAGAACCCTTTTAAATAATAAAGGCGACGGAACCTGGAGTAGAGGAGCGGAACCACGAAGGAGTAACAGTGAACCTGGTTTAGAGTAAACCCGACGGTTTGATCGCACTGCCTTTGCGGAATAAGTGGTATTTAAAAATTGGGAGCGATTCCATAGAGCAGCTGACACGTGGCATAAGGCGGGACCCCAAAAACCGCTTTCATTGCGCGCCATCGTGCATTATCATTCGTGCATCTAAGTCGAGCAATATCCATTGGATCAAGTGAAGCGATGCAGCGTGTTGTCCGTCGTTGGATGTAGACGACCGTTAGCATTGGGGCCCATGCATACGCATGTATTGATCGCTGTTAAGGTCTGTGGGTTTAATAAGGTATGACGTGTGCTTACATTGATAAAGATTAATTATATGTGAGATGGCACCGACTTTTGTAGAAGTCGAGGGATCACATTAACCCTTAGAGTGTTGGCCATAAAAGACCTTTGAATGAGCATAGTGCCTAGGTGTGGACGACCTTAGTATTCTAAATCCCGTTGGGGTAAGGTTATAACCCTGTGCTTCGGTGTTTTGAACACCGTGTGTATGGTTGAGTGCGTTGGTTGAATTGACAAAAAAATTATTACATAGGGAGATATAAGGACTGCCTTTTTGGCCTATGAAGGTTGTCAATGTATTCATTAATCAAATTCTAGGAATTTGATGAATGAATTGAAGAGAGAATAGAGAAGGCCCTTATAGAATGAATAGACAAGAACAGTGTGAGTTGCCCAGATTGTGAGTTGATTGGGCAAGAAATTTTGGATACATTTTACACACAGATTGAGGTTGAAATCAAGGTAAACCGGGACTGTGGGTTATCCCCGCTATCACATGACATAGCATTATTTGCTAATGACCCAACCTCCCATTTATAACGTACTTCTGAATAATATGTGGGATATTTTTCCAGTCTTTCTTGGATTTTTGACAAACAAAAATTACCAATTGAATGCAAAATTTTGAAAGCCTTTCTACAGAGCAATACATTCCCAATATGATAATCATAACCTGCTAGTGTATATTGCATGAAACCCACTAAATATGATTTTTTCATGCTTTTATTCATTGACAGATATCTTTTCCTTTTCTCTAAAGCAAACTTGAAATCCATATGTTTCAAGAAATCCTTTTGATAACATTCACTTGAAATCATATGAACGACAAAAGTTATGTTTGTGCGATATGTTGTCCTAACCCTGGTATAACTGGAGTATTTTGGATTGATTTGAAAAGGTCTACTCCTATTCCTAGTTACAATATTTTTTTGCAATGACTTCATCATTCCATTATCCTTTGTAGAAGAAGTTTCATCACCATTAGGAGGAATATTATCCCCACTATCATCATTCTCAACATAGTTAATAAATTCATCAGCATCATTGCTTGGAAAATATTCATTACCATCCTCAGTTGAAGAAAAAAATTCACAAGAATCATCTGCGCTTTTGAAACCTTGACTCAGATGATATTCTTCACTATCTTCATCCATTCTTTCAAATTATTCCCATGGAGGATTAAATTCTTAATCACCATGAGTGTCTTTGAAACGCTCACTTAGAGAAAATGCATTAATCAGATCTGTGCCTCTAAAATTATCATTCGCAAGAAACTATTTACCCTCCCCTTCCTCGGTGGTGCTCTCATAATCATTAGGATTAGGCCTAAGTGGAAGCTAATAATCTCTATTCACTATAAATTCTTCATCCCGCCCCTCCCCTTCCTCACTGGTGCTCTCATAATCCTTAAGATTAGGAATAAGTGGACGCCTTGAATCTCTATTTATTGGAAATTATTCGACCCCCCATTCATAAGTGGTGCTCACATAATCCTTATGATTAGGATGAAGTGGATATTTTAACTCTAGAAATTATTCATTCCCCTCTTCATCAGTGGTGCTCGCATAATCCTTAGGATTGGGACGAAGTGTATATTTTGACTCTGGAAATTCTTCATTCCGCTCTTCATCAGTGGTGCTTGCATAATCCTCAGGATTAGGACGAAGTGGATATTTTGACTTTGGAAATTCTTCATTCCCCCCTTCATCAGTGGTGCTCGCATAATCCTTAGGATCGAGATGAAGTGGATATTTTGACTCTAGAAATTCTTCATTCCCCCCTTCATCAGTGGTGCTCACATAATCCTTAGGATTAAGATGAAGCGGATATTTTGACTTTGGAAATTCTTCATTCCCCTCTTCATCAGTGGTGCTCTCATAATCCTTAGGATTAGGACGAAGTGGATATTTTGACTCTAGAGATTCTTCATCCCCCCCTTCATCAGTGGTGCCCTCATAATCCATAGGATTAGGATGAAGTGAATATTTTGACTCTGGAAATTTTTCATCATGCCCTTCATCGCTGGTGCCCTCATAATGCTTAGGATTAGGCCGAAGTGAAAATTTTGACTCTAGAAATTCTTTATCATCCCCTTCATCACTAGTGCTCTCATAATCCTTATGATTAACCCCTATCCAATAAAAATCCATTTGAACTGGATTGAAAGGTCTCTCCCGGTCCACCTTCGCAGAAAAAATACCTATGGCAATTGATCCTAAAATGTAGCATAAGAAACCTACAAGTATATAAGAACCACCAATTTTAAGATAAAAGAAATCAAAGTCACATGGGAGAAAATGAATAAGAGGGTGATTAAAAGAAATTAGGAGTTGTTGCACTTCATAAGTGCTATGAGATTGACTAAGTGGAATAACTCACTCTCGATTTACAAAAAATATTTTTACTACCCTTCATCAATTATGCTCTCATCATCCTTAGGATTACAACCAAGTCGAAAATTTGATTCTCTATTCATGGTGAAGGAACTTCTGTTATATTAAGCAATCTGAATATGGTCGTTGTGTGATGAAGATGTTCATGTTGCAGAAAGAAAAACTTCACTATCATAAGAACCCATGAGTTTCATCAAGAAGATGTTGAACGACACAAATGCAATCTCTCCCAATTATAATATATAGCTTAAAGACTAAAATTTTTCTAATTTCCCCCCAAAAATTATCGCTAAAAGTTTTCCCTCCCCCACCCAAAAAAAAAAAAAAAAAAAAAATCGCTAAAAAATTTCCCTCCAAAATATTTGTTTAAAATGTATTTCAAAACATTTTATTAAACTGTTGGTCTTCAAATATTTCACCCTATTTTCTATTCAAAATATCCACAAAATATTTCATTCATGCATTCCTTCCAAACTAAAATAAATTTTTTATTTAAATGATTTAACATTGACTACGTATCAAAATATTTTTTTTTAAATTTATGTTTTATTTTTTTGCCGACATTGAATAAATGTTAATATAAACCTATAATATTAACAACATATTAATTTTCTTAATTTTAATTCTAATCCCACATTCGCGAAATGCTAAAGAAATCACACAATCTTCACTATATAATAACAATCATTATTTCTATTCCTCACATCACATCAAGATTTCCGAGTTTTGTTGGAGCATTTTTGTGGAGGTGTTGCGTTGGCATTGATAACACATTGAACGGGAATTTTTTGCATTTGAAAGGTTAGGTTTCATTCTATTTTGTCCATTTAAAGATGAATTTGGGGAGAATCTATTTTTTATGTTTTAATTTTTAATTTTATTTTTTAATGGTTTTCATGCTCGAAAACCCTTATTTTTTATATTTTTATAGGGAAGAAAATGGGAAAAAAAATTCAAAATTGAACAGTCTAGGACAAAAATTTAGAAAAAAATTCTTTTTAGGGTTGTTGGGTTCCTCCATGAAACAAAAAAAATATTTTTTCTAAAAGCGCAAACAAACAAATTTATTTATTTGTTGTTTTAAACATTATATATTTTTTTTAAATCACATTAGGTATTTAAAAAAAAAATATTTAAAGAAATTTTTTATTTTTATTTTTATTATATATATATATATATAATGTTTTTTTAATTAATTTTTATTAGACAAATTTGATTATTATTATTATTATTATTTTTTTGACAGAAACGGTTATGTGATATTAATATTCATCTTGGCCTGAATGCCAGAAATATGATTACATTGAGGATGTCTAAATCCTGATGCATCTTACTGCTAATATTGAAAATGCAGCCGAAGCTTGCAAACTTCTTCCATGACAGACAATCTAAAAATTCGATTTCAGAGATTTTCCCTAACTTAAAGATACAAACAAATTTATTTAAGAGCCAACAGTAAAACATGACCACAGACAGCTTATGGGATAGGTTCCCAAGATTCTTCCTCGTCTTTCATCTTGACCCCGACAGAGAGGAGGGTAGCTTTATTGGCTTCAATGTCTGCCTGTTTATTGTGAGTTCTCAGCACATGATAGTAATTCAGCTTCTGAAAAGCGTTTTCCATACCCTTAATTCTGGATATCAGCCTTGCTAGTTTGAGATCCGAGGCTGGGGAGTTGGAAACCATTGCGTTTATAATGATCTGGGAATCCCTATGACATTAGCTTCACTTATATTTAAATCTTTGAGGATCTTGAGGCCTTGGTAGAGGGCCAAAGCTTCAGCTTGAACGCTGGATGAGAATCCAAGCCCCCAAGTGAAGGTATGGATTTTTTCCCCAATTGGACTAACAACAACATCTCCAGCACCAGCTTTGCCCGGATTGCCCTTTGCTACCCCATCAAAAAAGAGAGAGTGCCTTGAATGTGAATTGAGCCAGTCTTGAAGGTCAGTTTCGGACTTCCTTATTTGCCAGTCTTTGAGAGGAGGGACGTTTCTAACTGCTGATTGAAATTGCAAGTCAAGGGAAGATCCCCAAGCAATGTCCTGTTGGCCAACTAATACCAAAGGAAAAAGGTGCCAACAACTTCAGCAGATTCCGCCCGATTCCTTATGCAATACTGGGTACAAGATTATCACTAAAGTTATTGCAAAGAGACTGAAGCTCATTCTTCCCAAAATAATTCCGGAGAACCAAGGAGGCTTCATTCAAGGAAGGCAAATCGTGGACAACTTCACCCTTGTTCAAGAAGCAATCCACTCAAGTCTTCTTCGAAAAGAACAAGGTATGGTGATTAAACTTGATTTAGCAAATGCTTTTGATCGTGTAAACCATAGCTTTCTTTTAAAAGTAATGAGTAAGTTTGGTTTTGGAGCAAATTTCATCAAATGGATCCGGGCATGCATCTCGGAGCCTTGGATCGCGCCTCTTGTAAATGGAAGAGCCATTGATTTCTTCAAAGCTTCAAGAGGGCTAAGGCAGGGGTGTCCTCTTTCCCCTCTGCTTTTTGTCATCCAAGCCTCTGTCCTCAGCTACCTGTTAGACAAAAAGACAAATTTGATTATTATTATTATGAATATAGTTTTAAATTAAAATAACAATTTAAATTTCAAAAAAAAATAATATTAAGTTTTTTTTCTTAATATTTAAAAAATAAAATAAAATAAAAATTTAAAAATATTTGTTTAAATAAAAAAAATAAAAAAATAAAAATAAAACAATTATATATATATATATATATATATATATATATATATATATATATATATAATTTATTTTAAAAAAAAAGTTAAACAAAAAATTTTAATTTTAATTTTGTTTTTGTTTTAATGGTTTAATTTAAAAAAAAAAAACAACCGCGTCAAGTTGCGGCCAGATACCGATTTAAAAAAAATTAATATTAAAGTTTTTTTAATTTTCTTTTTTTAAACTTAATATTAAAACTTGTTTAAATTTAAATTTTTTTGTTTACTTTGTTTTTAAAAAAAAGAAAAGAAAAAAAAAGGAACATGTTTCAAATTAATTGTTTTTTTAAATTGTTTAAAAAAATACTTTATATTAAAAATTTTTAATTTCTTTTTAAATGTATTAAAAAAAATGTTATATATAAAAAGTGTAATTTTTTTTGTTTTTAAATGAAAAAAATATCTGTTTTTATAATTTTAAATATATAGTTATATTTCGAAAAATTATATAGTTTATTTTATTTTTAATTTAAATTTATATAGTTTTACATATATATATATATATATATATCTTAGAGACATTATTTTAATTAATTTTAAATTTATATTGGCAAACTTGAAAAAAAATTGATTAATTAAAATATGTGTTTTCTCATTAACTAATATATATATATATTTCTTTTTATCAGGAAGATGGCATAAAAAAGATTTATGTGAATGTTTCTGGACCAAGGGCAACAACTGTCAAATCTAAAGTTGTAGATGGACGCACTATAGATACTACTGGATGCAATAAGGATATTGATGGACAAACTATGAATACTATTAAACACACAAAAATTGAAAAACGTAATAAAAGTCAAGAAAGTGGCCCATCCAGTTCATTAAAACTTTTTTCTGAATGGAAGAACGCAGAGGAAATAAATGAACCAGATTTTTCACGGTATGTTGAAGACAATGAAATGGATGATGATATACATATCTATCTGTTTTGTGGTATGATTCACTTAGGTGAATCATATGAGGTGATGGGTAGAGTACGAGACATATGTTTAGTACCGAAAACAAACACTATTTATGTTCTTGCAAGAATGGCTAATAAACGTGAAAAGGTTAGATATTGTCTATCAAAGGTCAAGTATGACACAAATGAAACATCTACAAAGTTGTGTGCAGAAATCGTAAGCAACATTGCAAATATGCTTATTTATATTTGTGCTATGCATTATTGTAAGTATCATTCAATTTTTTATAAATTATTGATCATTGACATATTTTATTTTGTTTCATAGGATTTTGTTGAACCTCTTTCAAACATGTTTGACGGTATTTATTATGCGGAGCCAAATGTTATGACTGTGATCAAGACTTTCCACACAGACACAGAAGAAGAAAGGAGAATGAAGCAAAGATCAATAGTTCGCGACATTACAATAGTACAAAAAGGGGATCAACCAAGACTCACTAAGGTGGGTCAATCTAGTAAACCTAAACATGTTGCGTTTGAATATGTGGAAGATGAAGCTGAAAATTATGATAGAATTAGTGAGGAGGAGATTAGAATTGTTGTGCAAAAAGAGAAAACAAATCAAACACCAAAAAGAAAAATGGCCAAAGATGTCTCTCTTCTACCTGATTATGAAGAGCTTGTTGATCAAAAAAAGGATATATTAACCGGTAAGAAGAATAAATCAAATTTTGGTCAACCTGTAAAAGTCATGAGCAACAGTGAAGAACAAACTGAAAACTCTAAAGGAAGCAGAGAAATCATCACACTAGTTTCTGAGTTAGAGGATGACATTATTAAAACAAAACAAAATGTCATTCGATCTGATTTGAGGAAGAATAAATTAATTTATGGTGGCCAAACATTTGAGCTTAATGTTAGCCAATTATATAGGCCAGATGAAGGAAAATCTCAATATCAAATTAGAAAGACACATCACCTACATGTACATAAATTGAAAACATTGTTCATGTTCAATCCATATGCGCATGTGGTGGATTATGTGGTTCTTGTTGGTCCACGTTAGGTTCCAAATGAACAAGCATTTGATAGGACACAATGTTTTGATTATAAATATTATGTAATTGGAGGGAACCATTCGGTAGAGGCTAAAAGATAATTTATTAAGGAATATCCCAATAACTATCTTTTTCAAACAATGAAATACATCATTTACGTTGGTTTAACATAAACATAAAAAAATTTATTGGCATGGGATCATAATGTATATAATGAGTATAAAATGAAAATGATTTTCATCCAAAGGGTCAGATTTATTCATAGAAAAATGTGGCGGGGATAAGGCAAAAGTTACTCTAACCTTTCGGAAGGAGTGTTTAATGGAAAAAAGTTATCAAATTGATGACAAAATCAAATCAAAAGATGGAAAAATGCATTCAAATATATTCAGAAGCATGGATAACATTTTTCTGTTGGAATTTAGAACTGGGGAGATATGGGAATTGATTGATGAGATTTTTGAGCGGTGGGAGAATATTTCCATAAAAAACCAGAAGGTTAAAAAGAATAAACCCATAATATGTACCAACAGTAAGACAGGTCCTAAAAATGAAGCAACTTCCAAAGGATATGACTATCACACCTTGGAGAACAATGCAAGGAGTAAAGGAAGATATACTAGTCAAATCAATACTATCCCGTGTGAAGTGAGGTGAATTATCAATGGCTGAAATGTGCGCATAATTTCAAAAGTATGTTTGTTGAACTATTTCTACTTTTCCTTTTATTATAATTTTCTTTTAAATAAAACATAATTTTGTTGGTAGAATTTGTTATACATATCATTATATTAATAATTTTAACTTTATTTATTTAGCGAGAAGATTTATATGAAAATACAAGAACATATGGTTAAAATGCTGAAGGCAGTCGATATGATGTTGTGTGCCACTACCCAGAATCAATTTCTACAACAACACTTAAAGATTTTTATATTGCATTCAATAAGGCATGTTGATTTATACATTCATTTTATTCATAGGTAAACTATTTTTATTTTATTACTTATACACATATATTTTTTTATGTCATTAAAGATGTCGAAGAATGATGTAAATGGAGTACCAGATACTTTTTAAGCTTTATTGAAAAAATTAAGTTGGAAAAGATGAGAAAGCGACGTCTTATGAATGTTGAAATTCATCCTACTCTTAATAATTTCATTTGCAATGGGCTCGATAGTATCCAATATCAAATAATACTAGGTCATTGTGAAGACACTACAAAACTCATACCTAAAAGTGAATATGCCCTAGTTATTGCAGATATTCCTCATGGTTTCAATTTCTCAGACATTGAATATGCTAGTGAACCATATACTTATCAAGCTTTTAGTAAAGTGGTTACGAGTTTTCAAGTCACAACATCACCACTTTGGAGATTTGTGTCATTTCATTTAGACACATAATTTGCAATGTTATTAACAAGCTTCAAGGGAAAAACAAACTCAATGATGCAACTTACATGGTAATACATTGAAATTGTATGTTCGATTAATGTTAAAAAAAATATTTATGCACAATTTAATTGAAATTTTACTATGTTATGTTACAGACAGAAGTCAAATCTTGTTTCTTCCGAATATTAGCCTATTATAAATTATTGTGATTTCATCCATGTTGAATGTTGGACAAAAGAGGATAGTTATAAGCCTATTCTTCTGAATCGAGTAGATGGGAAGAGTCATAGTTAAGTATTGGTTCATGATGTTATTTTAAGAAAACTAACATATGGGGATAAAGATGCAAAAGGAGATTTAGTTAACATTTATCAAAAACTGCAAGCATTGATTAACTATATTATAGATATATGTTCAAATGAAGGAGATTGGGTTTTGGATTTATTCTTAGGTTCAGGTAAGTTTTATTATATAAAATTGAATTTAAATATTTTATTTTTTAGTTTTTATGTGTTTATACTAATTTTCTTAATTAATTCTTTTGTGCTTGATGATTAGGTACAACACTAACATGTTGCCTAAAAAAAGGAATAAATTGCATTGCCATTGAGAAATACCCACTGCAATGAAAATTTATTCAACAAAGAATTAATGCTCTTCAATTTATTCTAGATGCAATGAAAGAAGTTGGTTTGAGGAAAATGTATTTTAATGAATCACGTGTGGCAAAAAAAGCAAAGGAACCTCAACCACCATCATATGGAATGATTGAAAAAAGACACTTCGGAAGATTTGCAGACATGAAAGATCCATTAGAAGATGACAATGACCAAAATGAAGCAGAAAATGTTGCGGAAAAAGACATTAATGATGTTTTAGAAGATGTTAAACATGGATTAGTTGATATTATTGATCAGCTTTTAAGTTATTCTTACAAATAAAGCCCAATTTTGAGAGATTTTATTAAATTCTACTTGTAATGTTTAGACTTTGTTATTTTATGAGAAGAATCCTTATTTTTTGCAAAAAAAACTGTGATTACTATTAATTTTTGACATAAAATTCATAAAAAATGTTATTTTCTTAAATTTTTTTGATAAGATTTTCCTCAAAAAATAGTTTATTTAACATGTTTTTTTAATAAAAAGTCTCAAAATGTGTATTTTTTTCATTGTATTTATATTGAAAATGTGTACTGTTTTTGTCACATGATTAAAAATATTTGTTTTTTAGCAACAATTATTTGATGTGCATTGAAATATTAATTAACAATACATAAACATATAAAAATTCCAAACTTTAAAATATTGACCATTTTTAAAAAATTTTAACTATGTGAAAAAATTATATTTCATTACAAAAAAAAATTAAAGTAAAAAAAAAATTACATTAATGCACTTAAAAATAAACATTTCAGGGAAGAAGAAGACATTAGATAATGTATAGTGTGAAATTAAAGCCTCTAAAAAAAAGTGGGTGATTATGCACAACCACTTTTCAAAATCGTCATGAAAATCATGAGATTAAAAAAAATACCAAAAACATGCTCTAAAAAAAGGGTGATTCTGCATCACCACTTTTCAAAATTGGGTGTTTTTTTTGCTGCCTCAAAAAAATAGGTACCAGGTAATTTTCTTATTTGATCAGTAACTATGTTTTCATTGTTACATTGGCCCAAACGTATTTTTCCTTTTTCATGTTGAAGCCCATTAATCTGTATCATTTCCACCTCATGTAATAATGTATATTGCCTCCCAAACTAGAAACCCTTCCAACAATTTAAGTCGTTAATATTATCTTGAGTTTCATTCGTTTGAGTTCTATTCATGCTTGTTGTAGGACAATCTCCAAATCATAATGGAAGAAATCTTGTTAGGTATTATTATTCTGTGGAGAGACGATCTCCAAATTACTATGGTGTGGAGAGACGATCTCTAAATTATTATGGGAAAAATGTTGTTAGGTTATGTTATGTGATGTTATGTAAACATTTTGTTTCAATCAAATTATATAACAATAAAAATAAAAATAAAATACAAATAAAATACAAATAAATAAATAAATAAAGTTATTAAATATAATTATTAATTAAAACATTTTGACTAAGTTAAATTAGATAAAAATAAAATGAAATAAATTAAATTAATAATTATAATTATCAATTTATAAAAATAAAAATAAAATACAATTAAATAAATAAATAAAATTATTAATTATATATATTAATTAAAACATATTGACTAAGTTAAATTACATAAAAATAAAATGAAATAAAATAAATTAATAATTATAGTTATCAATTTTTGAGTGGATAGGTGCATTCTACAACCGATTATGAGGGCGATGTATAAGTATGTCAATTCTCCAATAAATAATAAATAAAAATAATAAAAGTCATTATGGCTAATGTCGACTTAATAGCCCTTTATCATATTTGTTGAATTTGAATGAATAAAAAATTTACCTTCAACAATTTTTTTTACCACATTAAAATTCCAAATTAGGTAAAATTTTAAGCATCTTTACTCTTTGCCAAGGCAAATACAATTGCCTAAATCAAAAGAAAAAAGTTAATTCAACACTGAATCAAAATCCTCCAATTTTTTTAATATTTATTTTAATTAATTATTTGTAAAACGAATCTTTAAAAAGAAAACACATATCCTATTGATATATTAAAATCTTTAAAGACATAATATTTTCATGTCAAAGTTGTAATATTTGAAAATATTAATTTGATCCATCTTGGTATGGATATAGATGGATCTAGGCTGGTAATAATTAAACCAGATGGATCTAGGATGGTAATAATTAAACTTAGCCTAGAACTCTAGATCTACTAAGTGCCGAGAGGATCAAGTTTCAAGTACAAACCTCTTTTAGATCCAAAACTAAGATGGATCTACACTGATTTAAATGGTATGGTAACAAACAAATAAACAAAATTTATTGCATTAATATTTCTAATTGCAGATCTCTAGAATATCTGAGGAGAGATTAAAGAATTAACCTCTCCTCTCCTCTCCTCATGGATTGACATAAGTTAATGATATTGACCTAAGTTTAGGAGAGTAATGAGTATTAACATAAGTTGAGGAGATTGACCTAAGTTCAGGAGAGTAGTGAGGATTAACACAAGAAGAAGAGGAAGAAGAAGAAGAGAATAAGTTATTTTAACATCCACTAGGCTAAAGATAGCCTATTGGACATACTGCTTTTCTATTTGGCTCTTGTATTCAACCATTTTCCTGTGAAGTTTCATTGTAAACTATCTCAAATTCTTGACAAACCCCTCCTTGAATAGATTATCCAAGAGCTGGTTGCCAACATATCTTCATAATTTTCCCTGATGTCTTTGAAGGCCTCACATTCTAAAATGAAATGATTTTCTGTTTCCACTTTTCCGAAAGAGAAAAAATACATACTCTTTCCTCCCACACTTCTTTCCGCCTTTTCCAACGCCGCGTTTCATAACTGAGTTGATGAGAATCAATCATTAATTAAGTAATAAGAATTTTGGCTCTCAAGAAATATTGACCCCTATATACACTTTTTATTTATGATTATAAGACACTGATGTAATTGGTTATAAAAACAATCTAAAATCAACGTTTTTGTTTTTGTTTTTTTTTGTTTTTTGTGTTGTTTTGTTTTGTTTTTGTTTTTTGGCTCTGTTCTAAAGTTGGAGTCACCGTCTCCGCTAAATCAATCTAAAATCAATTTTTTTTGCGGTTTAATTTTTTTTTGGGCTCCGTTCCAAAGTAGGAGTTGTCTCCGCTCTTTTTCTTTTCTCGTTTCAAGTTCGGGCCGACAAATTGCTAGTGATTTTCATTTTAAATGGATCTTGCCATGCTGTAGTTGGTTATCACATTAGTCTATCAGGATAAGGGTCTCCAACTTAATTCCAGGCTACACCATTGTAGTTACTAATTTTGAATTTCATCTTGTCACACACAAGAGCTGTCGTTGCAACACTTTTTCTTCTTTTTTGCATGGCCTCCAATTCAAGTCCAGTTGTCGGCATTATAGTGATTTTTCTCGTCTGTTTAGTGAGTACTTTGGTACGAGTGTTTTTCATGTCAGTTTAATACAACGAAGGTCTACGACTGAACTCTGGGTAGTTCCATCGTAACGCTTATTACATTTTCTTTGTTTCAATTCAAGGTAACTCGATTATAGTGCTTTTCTCCCTTCCCTGAACCAATTCAACTGCCATGGTGTAGTTTACTGTCCTGTTCTGTCTGATACACTGAATATTCTCCAGTTAAAGTCTGGGTGGTTCCATTGAAATGCTCTTTTTTCCTTTGTTCCACACAGGATGTCATGCCCCTACATTCGTGGTACTCTTTCAACCAACCGTAAGCGGGTGAAACATTACCTCACCTTTATTTTTATTAATACTAAGTGAGTATACTACACCTTCTACACAACACTTTAAATAAATTATCTTCCAAGTGTTATTTACTTAAGGAGCAGAATAAACATAAACATCAATATAGAATCCACATGTACGCCCATACATACAAGGGATGGGAAACTCCCTGAAAGATGAGTTTGCTCAATATTATGTTTCATAAAACCATCATACATATTACAATACAAATTGAGCCTACATACTTCTTAAAATACACAAGTACAACAATTTCCAACATCCTCGGCTGTGTCGTTCACTTGCTGCACGCCCTCTGGACAAGTCTTGCAGGTTATGCACGTGCCTTCTATTTTCTTCACACGTTCTTTACTCTCCCCGTGAAGTTCATGAGTCGGCACAACTGTTCGTGCAGCTTGGGTCACATAACTTGAATCCACCCATTCTACCGCAGTGTAAAAGTCCGCCCGTATTACCCTGTCGCACCTCCGCCTATCCGTCGCACCGTCGCAAGTTTTTCCTAGAACATCTAACTTTGCTTGGTCGGAACACCTTCAATGTTTATCTAACTCTACTTGTAGGTCCTTTGTCTACGCCCTCAACTCTCCTATTCTACATGCGGTCGGGTCCCATTAACCAACTTGGCTCGAACTGTGTAAAATCAGAGAAACCCCGATTTTCTTTTAGGTAGGAAGTGTTATCACCCTAGTAATTCTTAGGTTGTGGGATTTTGGTTTATAGTTAAAGAAAACCAGGGTTAACCAAGAACCTCTTTTAGAATTCAGGATCTAGCCTTCTTGAGTTCTAGAGAGGGATCTCTCCTTAAGATTTAGCTTTGTTTTGTAATGGATTTTAGGCTAGCTATGATTGTGAAGTTGGGTTTGATTTTTTGAATGTTGGTAGGAATAAAGGACTACAAGGAAAACCATAGAAAGATCTACCTAACCATTGGGCAATGGAGTCAAATTTATAGCAAACAAGACTAGAAAACTGAGGTCAAAAGAACAAATATACGAAGGGCAAGATAGATGATCTTCAGAGGGTTTAAAAAGGCTATTTTGATGAAATGATGTGATTCTGAACTAAGGGAAATTAAGAATCCTTAGGGCAAGGTGAAGTTAAACAAAACTGAAGAGCATTTAAGAATTCTCTAGTCTGGAAATCAGCAAAAAACATAAACATGAAAACTAGTAAGAACAGAGAGCTTTTTACACTGATTCTGTAATACCTTTCCTAGTTATTCATTTAAGATAGAAATAAACACAAGATGTATGAATGAAACTTAAAGAGATACACAATGAAAACTGGAAGATACAATACTCTCTTCTAAAATCTATTTTCACTTGTATGGATTCTCTCTTTAAAAAGATACAATACTCATCTAGTCATCACATGAATCCTTAGCTATGATGTCTATTTGCTTCAGTTTCTAGCCCGATGCTTCAACTTAACTCACATAAAATCCCAATGTTTCAACAAAAAAGTCCATAGTAGTCTTGATAATTTTATTCCACACTGAATACTTCGAAAGATGAAGTATTTATACAATTAAATTACTTACAAAATATCTAAAGTTTGAGATAATATCTCAAGCAAAAATAGGAAATATTACATAAGAAGAGGGACAAAAGCAAAATAATATGCAAGCTATCCTCTTTTACAAGAAAAAAAAGAACTGTCTATCCTAATCAAACAGATTTTATGATTAGATGGGAGCATTGCTGGCAATTGATGCATTATCTCGTGGAAGATGGCTTGTAGAACACTTCTTCTTTTCACTTTCAATCCTGATACTCTTTATCTCTGCTTTTCACTGTTTCAATGCTGTAATTGAAAAATAACCAGCAGTAACAATTTGCTTTTACTGATACACTTTGATAACTGATACACTTTGACCCTGATTTTTTCAGCGTAAAGTAACAGTAGAATATGACTTTAGGATTTTGGTCCCCCAGACTTGGGAATTACTTGTTTCTTAGTCATTTTTAGCTGAATAGAGCAAGTTTAAACAATTTGTTGAGTTCTTTTTTTGAAACAAGGGGTATTTGAAGGACTTTTTTGGCAAAATTTGGACTTTGAGCAGGTTTCTGGATGATAAAAGAGTTTTATATGCACAGAGGATGGTTAAGATCAAGTTCAGCAATGAAAATGATCTGGGAATAGCTTAAAACCTGCTAAAAGGAAAATGTGGATTTCTGGAGAAAATTTGACAGGGTTTCCCCTGTATTTTGGACATTTTTTGGATTTCAAATATGGAAAATTTAAGCTTTTTAAAGGAAATGGCAGTTTAAATGATGATTTCTCCTTTGAAATTGAAGTATTTTGCAGGTTGAATAGTGGAAAATACCCGTGAAAGGTATAACTTGCGGTTGATGAAGTTTACAGTTGCGTCACAGTCTTCAATTCAGGTAAATTGGGCTATCATAGGTTATGTAATTCTCTGTGAGTGAATTTTAGAGAACAATGGTCGTTCAAATGGAAACTGGTTCGTAAGTGGCTTTGAAAATGAGGAAAAAAGGCTCTGCAAAGGTTCTCAAAGGTTTACTGGTGCAAATAGGTAAAATGTGACGAAAAACATTAAGTTTTAATGTATTAAACCATAAGTCGAATCATAGTTCAATCACATTAATTTCAGGAACGACGGGAGCGGTTTTGGATTTGGCTTGGGTGGTTTTCACGCGGCTCCAAGGTGTTAAGCGGAAATTCAATTTTTGCACACGATCCAATCATATTAAGACACGTCGGCAAGGGGCGGTTTCGGGAAACAACTTATATCGCGTAATTTTTAGAAAAAATTGATCGATCACTTTAATCGCGCGATATTAGATATGGATCGTTGGATCGCGATGGAGAAAGCGAACGGTCAAGATTAAATGAAAAGATGCGGGGAAAGTATAGTGGGGCCAGGGCATTGATTACAGGCCGTAGATCTAGCGAGTGAAAGATCAACGGTGGTCTCTTAATGCGATGGGTTATGGTGGGGACGGGGACTGGAGCTGTCGGGTTAACTATAAATCGTTGGATGTTGAAGGAAAGGGATTTATGGAGGTTTTATATATAAAACAGACTTTATACATAAATCAAATGGAAGGGCGGGGTATCAAAGGATTTTAACCAAGGTTAATATTGCGGTATGGGATATGTATCGGGGAATTTGCAAAGTGTTACAGTTTAACCTTAGGTTAAGGGAGTCGGGGAAGGGAAAATGAATAAGGGAATGGATTTTATTTGAAGTTTAGTTTAAATTAAACTTCGGGTTTTAATGGTTTTTGTTTTAAACACATATTTGAACATGTTTAAAGGTCTTTTGAATATTTTTATTATAGAGTTAATTAAATCAAAATGATTTAACTACCATAGGGGGCGGGATATTTATATAACGATATATTTAGCCAAAGGGGGTATAATGCGGGTTTTTTATTTAAACATGTGGGAATAAATAACTTTGGCTAAAGTTATATTAATGGGTTTTTGGGGTTATTTTATAAAAGGGAGTTATATAATATAGGAAAATGTTTTTCTATAGGAAGTTAGTAGATAAGTTAAAATTAATATGAAAAGGGGACAATGTATACTCAAAATACATTAACATAACCAAGTAAAGTGAAGTTTAAAGGAAAATTTGCATCATACTAACCTCATCACTTTAACTTATCATAAAATGTAATTTTGAGGGTTTTATGCTTTCATGTAATGTGGGAAGTTAATAAAATGGGAATTAGAGTATTTTTAAGTAAAAAATGATGCTTTTACTTATGATTTTTCAGGGATATGAATGGATGAATGGAATAATAATGTGATTTTTTGGGATTAATATAGACATTTAACACTTTTCACTAATCAACCATAGAGCCTTGGGTCCGGTCCCAACAGAAGTCAAGAAAATGCCTTGAGCCTTTCTGACTGATAGTTTAGAATGATAAATGGCTATGGGGAAGGGAAGTTAGTTATTTGCAGCCCTAGTGAATAATATTTACAATGATACTTCTCACCTTCTTCTACCTACCCAATTTTACCTACTAACATTTTTTTCTTCCATTTTGATTAGGTGCATTTGAGCTAGCAATCTTTACAACATTTATTCTTTCAGAAAGCAGTAAAAATATCTAATTCTACACTTATTTCATCCATGAATCTAGATTAAACCATTGGATTCACTTATTCTCTACCTAACTATTGAATTGTCATGATTAAACTGTATGACAATTCTTTATTCTCTATCTACAACATTTGAAATTGAAAGGTGATAAGTCAAGATTAAATTTTTTCGACTCATCACAGATTATGGCATTTATTGACACTCTGCCATAATCAACTGCAAAAGTAGTGGCATTTATACTTGCACACTTTCATGTTTTATTCATATTTTTCTTTGGGGCATCTTATTTTTTCTAAGTCCTTTGATTTTTCTTTTAGGACTTGTTACCCTCTTTTTTCTTTTCTATTTTTTATTTTTACAAAATATGAGAATACAACTTGCAGAAGGAAAAGTATGTGCATATTTACAAGATTATCATCAGTCAAGTCAAAATTATGAATCCTATATTTATAGGTCACTAACATAGACTTCACTTGGGGATGGCATTTCTTGGTGAAATGTCAAGAACTCTGAGATCAGTAGCCTTCATATTTAACTTTGGTGATCCTGTAATTGTCTTATGTTTTATGGAACAATTCATACTTATGAAATCTTATACTGCAAATCTTAGGGCCTTCTCTTCGGGCTTCAACTTTGTAGATAAAATCTGCAATCCAATCTACACACTAACTATGAATATTTACAATGATAAAGTAAATCAATCTAACTGTTGAGTGACTCTGGAGAATAGTAGTTTTTCAGCATCCTACCATTCACTGGTCCTTCTTGAAGTTCAGTTCCATCCAAATTCCTGATGTAAAAGGAATTATTACCTCTGTAACCATATATCACATAGGGTCCTTGCCATAGAAAGTCAAACTTTCCATGTTTGCCTTTATCCTCTCTTCGTGAATCCCATCTCAAAACTTGGTCTCCTATGAAAAAATCATCTTCTTTAACCCTTTTATCAAAAATCTTTTTGATTTTGTCATGTAAAACTTGTGATTTTTCATAAATTTCTTCTCTAGTTTGTTGGAGATGTATGGTTTCATTGATTCTTCGTTGAATATCATTTGTTTCCACCTGTGATTCCTAGATAATCTTCATGACTGGAACATCCAAGGAAGAAGGGAAACCTGCATCTGTTCCATAAACAATCTGATAAGGTGAAGTTCCAATAGACTTTTTTGTGATAAGCCTATCATCCCATAGGGCATAGACTAACTTTTTGTTCGATGTCTTTTTGTTTTCTTGGAGTAGTTTTTTGATGATATTGATTAAACTTTTGTTTGATGATTCAGCCAAACAATTACCTTGGGGATAATATGTTGTGGAATGACCTAAGGTAATGTGGTATTTATGACAGAAAGAAACCATTTTCTTGGATTTGAATGCTGCTGCATTGTTAGTTATAATCTTATGTGGGCATCCAAATCTTGACAAAATATTACTTTCTATAAATGAGATTATAACTGAATCAGTGGTTTTCCTAGTGGGAATGGCTTCTATCCACTTGGTAAAGTAATCTGTTGCAGTTAAAATCCATTTATGTTGGCCTGAATATGGAGGATGTTTTTCACCTATGAAGTCTAACCCCCATAGTTGAAATGGTTTTTCAGTGGATATAGGCTTAAGAGGTAAAGGCAACAGTTTCTTTTTCCGTTTAAAAATTTGGCATTTGTGGCAAGAAGTGACAAAATTTTTAACATCAGAAAATAAAGTTGGCTAGTAGAAACAAGCTCTGAGTATTTTGTCTACTGTACTCTTCCAGTATAGGTGGCCTCCACAGTCACCTGCATGAAATTCCTCAAGAATTTTTTCAGCCTCAGATTTTAATAAACAATTTAGTAAAATCCCAGTATTTTCTTTCCAATAAAGTGCATTATTTAAGATACAAAACCTCATTGCTTTCTGTTTGATGAATCTTGCCTTGGTTTTAGTTAGCCCAGGAGGAGATTGTAAATGTGTTAGTACAAAGATAATATCAGAGTACCATGGTGAGTCTAGATAGGCCTGACTGATCAATGGAGTCACCATCTACTCCTGGTCATCTATTTGTGCAATGAAATTAATATCTAAAGTATTGCAATTTGATTCAGCCATTAATCTGGATAAACCCTATCCTTTAACGAGCTTAGTTGGTTTGATTTCCAGATCGTACTCAAGGATTGTGGCTATCCACTTTCCTCTCCTACCATCAGGTCCATCTTGTGTCAGAATATCTTTAATTACTGCATTAGGGACATATGCAATGATGTGTGAATGAAGTATATACACTCTAAAATATTTGATGGCTTTAACCAGGGCCAAAGCCTGTTTTTCCATTATATTGTATTTTAGAGGTGCATCTCTGAGGGCTTTACCAAAGAATGCAATTGGCCGTTCAAAACCTTGATTATTTTTCTGCAGAAGAACTGCAGTTATGGTGTGTTCAAATGCAAAGGAAAATATTATGAAATCTTTTGTATAATCTGGGCTGATGAGGACTGGTGCTTTTGTTAAGGCCTGTTTGATAGATTCAAAAGATTGTTTGGCCTTTATTGTCCATTTTATTGTAGAGTCCTTTTTAAGCATATTGTTGAGATCTTTTATGATTTCAGCCAGATTAGAGATAAATCCTCTTAGAAAATTGATTTTACCCAAGAATGCTTGAAGTTCTTTTATGTTCCTTGGTGGTTGAATGTTTAAAATGGCTTCAATTCTTGCAGGGTCTATTCTAATGCCTTCTTTGGAGATTATGTGACCTAACAGTTTTCTTTCTTGTAGTCCAAAAAGAGTCTTTTTAGGATTAAGGGATATACCATATTTTCTACATTTGATCAAAACTTGTCTCAGGTGATCTAAGTGTTCATCATTTGTTTTTGAAAAGATAGTAATATCATCAAGATAAATAACTAAAAATTCATGAATCTCTTTAGCAAAGGCAATATCCATTGCTCTCTGAAAAGTAGCTCCTGCATTTTTCAATCCAAAAGGCATTTTCACGTACATGAAAATGCCCCAAGGAGTAGTAAATGAAGTTTTAGTCTGATCATTTTTATGAACTAGAATTTGATTATAACCAGAGAAACCATCTAATAAATAAATTCTTGAAGAACCTGCCACCCTCTGCAAAATGTGATCCATTTTGGGCAAGGGGTAATTTTCTTTCAAGGAAACTTTATTTAGATTTCTGAAGTCTATACACAGTCGGATTTCTCCTGTTTTCTTTCTGGTAGGCACTAGATTAGATACCCAGTCAGAATACCTTACTGGTGTGATTATTTGTGCATCAAATATTCTCTTCATTTCTTTTTCGATTAAAGACAACAAGATTGGATTAATCCTTCTTAGTTTTTGTTGAAAAGGTTTTTGATTTTCTTTCAAAGGAATCTTATGTTGAATTATGTCTTTGTTGTAAGTTTTCAGATCTTCGTAACCCCATGCAAAGACATCTTGATATTCTTTCAAAAGTTCTATGTATTTAACCTTTTCTTCTGATGATAAGGATTTTGATAGTTTAATCATTTTTGGTTTTTCATCTGTTCCTATGTTACACTCTTCTATATCAGACCTGACTGGTTCCATTTTTGGCCTTTTGGGCACATCGTTGGAATCAAACAAGTTTTCAAGGGGAGTTAAACCTCTGGGTAAAATGTTATGTTTTAAATCAATCAAATCTGGTTAATCTTCCATCAATTCCTCTATATCTACTTTTTCCAATTCATCTATGTCACTCTGAGTAAATATAGTGGGTCTATAAAAATTATGTACATCTAAATCATCTAAATCCTCTATTTGACAAAAATTTGAATCTATGTTACAAGGTGAATCTATATTATAATCATTATCAATTTGGAAATTTTGAAACTCTCGCTCATTGTTCAAAAAATGATAGATTTTTTCATCTTCTGAGAAAATTTTCCAGTATTTCACATTATCTAGGACAATAGGTCTATGTTTGATTTCAGTAGTGTATTTTTGTAATGGTGAAAATGGAAATTTACAACTGCTGGAAAAGGTTGCTAAACAATGGGCCTGCATGTTCTGTTTTCTAGGGATGATAGAAAATTTACTTTCTAACAAATAATCAACCAAATCTGTTGCTATGTCCCTGTATCTGGCCAGTCTGGGGTTGTGAACAGAGTATTCTACGTTTATTTGCTTGATAACTAACTCAGAATCTCCCATGACTAATATTCTTTGCCCTCCCAATTTTCTAATAATTTGCAGACCTAAGATTAAAGCCTCATATTCAACAATGTTATTGGTACATTTGAAATTTAATCTAAAGGCATGTCCTTGGGATTGGCTTGTTTCAATGTTGGTAATCCATACACTTGCTCCAGCTCCTGATTTATTTACAGATCCATCAAAATCCAAATGCCATAAAGCCTCATGACCAATGTAATCATCCATTATTTTAAGTTTCTTATCAGTGAGTTCAGTTTTATTTTCATTATGATCAGAGTTACTGAGAATAAAGGAATCAAGATCAATAGGAATTGAATATATTGGATAATTGGTAGGTATGTCAGCAGTACTGATCATGAACTTCATTAAGGTTTCTCTGTAAAGCTTTTTGGGCTGTCCAAATACCGAGATAGTGGCATAACTCATACTAAGTTGTAGAGATCCTTGCAACTTTGCTCCCCATGAGCTAGAAAGAAGCATGCCATACTTTGGTGGGATATCAGCTACCACAACATCCATTATCATGCTTTTACCAGGATATTGGACTAAGTTTACACACAGATCTTTAATCAACCCTATGCATTGAACTTTAGATGAATTAAATGAAAACAGGTCCTTATATGGTCGGGTTATGTCTAGATTCAGGGTTTCCATTATAGCTCTGGGAATTAGGTTATGGGAAGCTCCAGTATCTAGCATGGCATTGTGTAATATCTGATCATGTACAGTAAGACTTAAATAAAATGGAGGTACTGACCCATCTGAATGCTTACCATCTACATTGGGAAAAAAGATTAATTCAGGCCTATCTTCACTCATATTAATTGTATCCTCATTTTCATTTACATTCAATGCTTCAGAAATCATAGATCTATACAAGTCATTTTTAGCTAATTTAATTAAGGGAACAACTATCTTTAACTTGGATATTTCAGATTGCATGTTAAATGTTGACTGAGATGTGATGGCTTGAATTACTTCATCTTTTGGAACTGTGGTTTATGATGATTTTTCTTGTGTTTCAACAGTTTTACCTTTGGTTTGAGGTTTTCTTTTGTCTTCTGTTTGAGTTTCTTGGTTTCTACTATCTTCAATTGTTTTTTCAGGAACATTTTGAGGGTTAGCAAAAGCTTTATCAGATTTGGGATTCTCAGCAGAAGATTTTGGATTTGGTGATTTTGGGTCAACTGGATTCTTTTTTGGTTCATTGACTGTTGCTGAATTGGTGGTCTTTGTAGCATTAGCCTTTTGGGCATCTTTGGAGGACTGAGCCACCTCATCAGTAATATCTACAATCTTTGGGATTTGCTGTTTTTAGGACTGGATGGGTTCGAACTTTGTTTATTTTCTCTGGGAAGAATCTGCAAAAATTTCGTTTTAGGAGCATCAATATTCTTTTTGTTTTGCTAGGTTGGAGCATTGTTCTTTATAGTAGGCTCATTGGTTTTATTGCTCCTAAGGTTATATTGGTTGTGAATTTCATTGATTGTAAAATCATAACCTTGCTTATAATAGAAGGATTCACCAGATTCCACTTTGAACTTTTGTAGCTCAAAGAGTTCCTGGTCTTCCTGTGTGAGGAAAATTGTATTGTTTTCGTCTATCCCCATAACTATGTTGATGTCTTCCTCCTCCTCAACATTGTTTTGTGAACTCTCTACAAATTTTTCTTGGAATGGGGGTCTTATGTTCTGATCAGGGGAAGGTTCTTTACCTTTCCCAGGATTGTTGTTTTTCCTGTAGTTGGGATTCCTGATTTAGGATTGATTCTCCCACTGTGGTTTTATTTCAATGTGGTCTAATCTCTCAACTACTTTTTCTAATGTTTTGGTAATAAAATCAAATTTTCCATCTAAGTGTGAAGCTTCTTCTTTAATAGTAACCCTCCTCTCGTTTCTCATTCTAGCTTTCTTGGCAAGGATATTGATTTCCACACCTACAACGTTTTGTTTCATTTTCTCTAGGGTATTTGCATCTCTTTCTCTAAGTTGGTAAGCCATGTCTGCATCAAAAAAATCAAGGAATTAGAGTAGCACAGAATACGGAGTGGGTTTAAGATCTGCAGGAATAGCGTTGTAAACGATGTTGTATCTGGTGCAAAAATCTTGGACAGACTCATTGGGGGCTCTCTTAACAGCATCAAACTCAGATAGTATTTGCATAGGATTCTTCTTCTTTTCCCATTTATTTAGGAATGCTCTATGGAATGCAGCTAGGTCTGCTATACTACCAACACCTAAACTTCTAAATCAGGTTTTTACTTCTCCAATTAAGCTTTGTGCAAACAACCTCATTTGGACATCAGATTCATCTATCTCATTAATTTCCCAAAAACCATTCATTTTGGTGATATGTTGTTGTGCAGTAATTTGTGAAAGATTGTCAAACAATGGGATATATTTTTGATAAATTTTGGGCATGTCATGGAGATTTTGAGGTAAGACCAAGGGAGCATATCTGATTTCCATGGCTTGGATTTTTGCTGAACTGGGAGGTACAATAGTAGTGGTAGGAATAATGCTGGTAACAATAGTAGATGTACTTGAAGAGCTTGGTAGAGGGGATGAAAAAGAAGTAGTATGGCTAGTGCTTATAGTGGTGGTGGTAGTGGATTTAGGGAATGATGGAAAGACTACTTTAGGTTGCAAGGGCAACTCTGGGATAAATGGATCTGTTGATGAACTAGCGGTGGATTGAGGATATGATGAATATATGATCCTATGTTGCAGAAGCAACTCAGGACTTATAGACTCTTGAGGTGAACTGACAGTAGAATCTGTAAATGAAGTGGCAGCATACATAGTAGAATCTGATGCTGGAAAGACTGTGGTGTATAGTTGAGAAACTGGAGGTTTGAATTGAGACAAATAATTGGCTAACTTAACAGCTTCTTCAATGTCTTTAATTTTTGTGACATTTACCCTTTTTACTGGACTTTGACTTTCAGTTTTGTTTGATTTAGTAGGTACTGAAATAATTTTATGTTTCTCACTCACATAAGAGGTAAAAACAGAATCTATAAAAATTTCCTTTAAATCAGTTTCAGATTTGGTTCTAAATAGTGATTTTTCAAACTTCAAATCAAATTCAATGTTTGATAAACTTACTAATTCTTTGGGTAAAGAATCGGCTCTTTTAAGAGGTACTTCAGTTTCTGAACTAACAATTTTTTTCTTTCTTTTTTCCTATCTCGTCCGGATTGTCCACTATATCTTGAGGATTGGGATCAAGGTTGGATCTAGTGTAATAGACTTTCTTGGGAGCCAGAATGTTTATTGTGTAAATACCCACAACCTTTAAACTTAATCTTAAAGTATAAAATATATATTTAAAAATCTTCCTCCAAGATTAAACTTAAAACTAGAGAGTGGTTAGTTCCCCAGTATGGTCGCAAGCATGTTATCACCCTAGTAATTCTTAGGTCGTGGGATTTTGGTTTATAGTTAAATAAAACCAGGGGTAACCAAGAACCTCTTTTAAAATTAAGGATCTAGCCTTCTTAAGTTCTGGAGAGGGATCTCTCCTTAAGATTTAGCTTTGTTTTGTAATGGATTTTAGGCTAGCTATGATTGTGCAATTGGGTTTGATTTTTTGAATGTTGGTAGGAATAAAGGACTACAAGGGAAACCATAGAAAGATCTACCTAACCATTGGGAAATGGAGTCAAATTTATAGCAAACAAGACTAGAAAACTAAGGTCAAAAGAACAAATATACTAAGGGCAAGATAGATGATCTTCAGAGGGTTTAAAAAGGCTATTTTGATGATGTGATTTTGGACTAAGGGAAATTAAGAATCCTTAGGGAAAGGTGAGGTTAAACAAAACTAAAGAGCATTTAAGAATTCTCTAGTCTGGAAATCAGCAGAAAACATAAACATGAAAACTAGTAAGAACAAAGAGCTTTTTACACTGATTCTGTAATAACTTTCCTAGTTATTCATTTAAGATAGAAATAAACACAAGATGTATGAATGAAACTTAAAGAGATACATAATGAAAAATGGAAGATACAATACTCATCTGGTGATCACATGATTCCTTAGCTATGATGTCTATTTGCTTTAGTTTCCAGCCTGCTGCTTCAACTTAACTCACATAAAATCCCAATGTTTCAACAAAAAAGTCTATAGTAGTCTTGATAATTTTATTCCACACTAAATAATTCGAAAGATGAAGTATTTATACAATTAAATTACTTACAAAATATCTAAATTTTGAGATAATATCTCAAGCAAAAATAGGAAATATTACATGAGAAGAGGGGCAACAACAAAATAGTATGCAAGCTGTCCTCTTTTACAAGAAAAAATAGAACTGTCTATCCTAATCAAACAGATTTTATGATTAGCTGGGAGCATTGCTGGCAATTGATGCATTATCTCGTGGAAGATGGCTTGTAGAACACTTCTTCTTTTCACTTTCAATCCTGATACTCTTTATCTCTGCTTTTCACTGTTTCAATGTTGTAATTGAAAAATAACCAGCAGTAACAATTTGCTTTTACTGATACACTTTGACAACTGATACACTTTGACCTTGAGACACTTTGACCTTGATTTTTTCACCATAAAGTAATAGTAGAATATGACTTTGGGATTTTGGTCCCCCAGACTTGGGAATTACTTGTTTCTTAGTCATTTTTAGCTGAACAGAGCAAGTTTAAACAATTCGTTGAGTTCTTTTTTTGAAACAAGGGGTATTTGAAGGACTTTTTTGGCAAAAGTTGGACTCTGAGAAGGTTTCTGGATGATAAAAGAGTTTTATATGCACAGAGGATGGTTAAGATCAAGTTCAACAATGAAAATGATCTGGGAATAGCTTAAAACTTGCTAAAAGGAAAATGCGGATTTCTGGAGAAAATTTGACAGGGTTTCCCCTGTATTTTGGACATTTTTTGGATTTCAAAGATGGAAAATTTAAGCTTTTTAAAGGAAATGGCAGTTTAAATGATGATTTCTCCTTTGAAATTGAAGTATTTTGCAGGTTGAATAGTGGAAAATACCTGTGAAAGGTATAACTTGCGGTTGATGAAGTTTACATTTGCGTCACAGTCTTCAATTCAGGTAAATTGGGCTATCAGAGGTTATGGAATTCTCTGTGAGTGAATTTCAGAGAACAATGGTCGTCCAAATGGAAACTGGTTCGTAAGTGGCTTCGAAAATGAGGAAAAAAGGCTCTGCAAAGGTTCTCAAAGGTTTACTAGCACAAATAGGTAAAATGTGATGAAAAACATTAAGTTTTAATGTATTAAACCATAAGTCGAATCATAGTTCAATCACATTAATTGCAGGAACGGCGGGAGCGGTTTTGGATTTGGCCTGGGTGGTTTTCGTGCGGCTCCAAGGTGTTAAGCGAAAATTCAATTTTTGCATGTGATCCAATCATATTAAGACACGTCGGCAAGGGGCGGTTTCGGGAAACAACTTATATCGCGTAATTTTTAGAAAAATTTGAATGATCACTTTAATCACGCAATATTAGATATGGATCGTTGGGTCGTGATGGAGAAAGCGAATAGTCAAGATTAAATGAAAAGATGTGGGGAAAGTATAGTGGGACCAGGGCATTGATTACAGGCCGTAGATCTGGCGGGTGAAAGATCAACGGTGGTCGCTTAACGCGATGGGCTATGGTGGGGACGGGGACTGGGGCTGTCGAGTTAACTATAAATCGTTGGATGTTGAAGGGAAGGGATTTATGGAGGTTTTATATATAAAACATACTTTATACATAAATCAAATGGAAGGGCAGGGTATCAAAGGATTTTAACCAAGGTTAATATTGCAGTATGGGATATGTATCGGGGAATTTGCAAAGGGTTACAGTGTAACCTTAGGTTAAGGGAGTCGGGGAAGGGAAAATGAACAAGGGAATGGGTTTTATTTGAAGTTTAGTTTAAATTAAACTTCGGGTTTTAATAGTTTTTGTTTTAAACACATATTTGAACATGTTTAAAGGGCTTTTGAATATTTTTATTATAGAGTTAATTAAATCAAAATGATTTAACTACCATAGGGGGCGGGACATTTATATAACGATATATTTAGCCAAAGGGGGTATAATACGAGTTTTTATTTAAACATGTGGGAATAAATAACTTTGGCTAAAGTTATATTAATGGGTTTTTGGGGTTATTTTATAAAAATGAGTTATACAATATAGGAAAAGGTTTTTCTATAGGAAGTTAATAGATAAGTTAAAATTAATATGAAAAAGGGACAATGCATACTCAAAATACATTAACATAACCAAGTAAAGTGAAGTTTAAAGGCAAATTTGCATCATACTAACCTCATCATTTTAACTTATGATAAAATGTAATTTTGAGGGTTTTATGCTTTCATGTAATGTGGGAAGTTAATAAAATGGGAATTAGAGTATTTTTAAGTAAAAAATGATGCTTTTACTTATGATTTTTCAGGGATATGAATGCATGAATGGAATAATAATGTGATTTTTTGGGATTAATATAGACATTTAACACTTTTCACTAATCAACCATAGAGCCTTGGGTTCGGTCTCAACAGAAGTCAAGGAAATGCCTTGAGCCTTTTTGACTGATAGTTTAGAATGATAAATGACTATGGGGAAGGGAAGTTAGTTATTTGCAGCCCTGGTGAATAATATTTACAATGATGCTTCTCACCTTCTTCTACCTACCCAATTTCACCTGTTAACATTTTTTCTTCCATTTTGATTAGGTGCATTTGAGCTAGCAACCTTTACAACATTTATTCTTTTAGAAAGCAGTAAAACTATCTAATTCTACACTTATTTCATCCATGAATCTAGATTAAACCGTTGGATTCACTTATTCTCTACCTAACTACTGAATTGTCATGATTAAACTGTATGACAATTCTTTATTCTCTATTTACAACATTTGAAATTGAAAGGTGATAAGTAAAGATTAATTTTTTTCGACTCATCACAGATTATGGCATTTATTAACACTCTGCCATAATGAACTGCAAAAGTAGTGGCATTTATACTTGCACACTTTCATGTTTTATTCATCTTTTTCTTTGGGGCATCTTATTTTTTCTAAGTCCTTTGATTTTTCTTTTAGGAATTGTTACCCTCATTTTGCTTTTTTTTTTTTTTTTACAAAATATGAGAATACAACTTGCAGAAGGCAAAGTATGTGCATATTTACAATATTATCATCAGTCAAGTCAAAATTATGAATCCTATATTTATAGGTCACTAACAGGAAGCTTCGACCCAATGTCTGTCTGCTGCCTCCCTCACTGTAGTTCTACTTTACTTGAATCTTCCTTGTCACCTTGTCCTCGCTCGAATGCTATGACTTGATTTAATTTGATGCCTTAAACCATCCAACACTTTCCTTATTAATACAACTAAGTGTGGACCTGTGGAGGGGCTCCCATACTTAATGTTTGGGTCAACCCTTCCCTTCCATACATTGGGTCGTCTATGTTATATGCATCGGCTTGCTCATTTTACAAGTGTTTAGGTAGCTATAACATAATGTCGCTCAACCAACGATGGTTCATCACATTGCACCTACACGCATTTGGGTCGTGTGGGAGCTCAGGTCAAGTCGTGTTACTCGCATCTGTCGCACTGTCCGCTACGCCGGTGTTGTCCGTATTTCATCCACATCCACACCTCTATCACATGTTTCGTTGCTTTCCAGCCAAGCTTTCGTCGCATGCTGCCTATTCTCATCTGTCGCACAGTCGACCAAAATTTCCAATGTTCGGTTTATTACCTTTCGTCGGAGCGTGCCCGCCCATGTGCGTTCGTTGCTTGCCACCTAATTTTTGCGCTTGTCGCGCCAAAGCGTGCCCTCCTCTCTCGATGGTCGGTACATGACTCGTGGTCCTTACACAGGAGGTATCATTGTAGCACTCTTCTTCTCTGATCCATGGTCTCTGTTTTGAGTTACGTCGGTGCCATTAGAGTGAATTTATCCCCTGTTAAATCACTTGTCACTTGGTGCCATGGTATAGTCAGTTATCACGTTAGTTTCTGGGTTCAAGTCTGAGTGGTGCCATTGCAGTCGTAGCAGTTTTTGTTGCTCTCTTTTATTTGGTGCATGTCTCCATTTGAACTTAGGGCAGCACCATTGAAGTGCTTCTTTATTCTTTGTTAAACCAACAGGTGTTGTGGTGTAGTTGGTTATTACGTCAGTCTAACACACTGAAGGTCTCCGGTTCAAGTTCAGGCGAATCCATGCAATACTCCCTTTTTCAACCTTCCCTACCTTCCCTTTCTGTTGCAACACTCTCTCTTCTGTGCACCTTCAGGAAGCTCGGTTGTTTTAAATTATCATATTAAGAAATAGATAGCTAAAATTTATCATTTTCATACGAGAAAAAGAAGTTCGACTGTTTTAAATTATCATATTAAGAAATAGAGAGCTTAATAGAAAAGAGATGTCAATCCCATTCATAATCTGAGTCAGAATATGGTTTCGCGATGATAAAGCGTACTCTATGAAAACAAGGTCCAAATCCAAGAGAGCTATAAATTTCATTATCATAGCACGTACCTCCCCCCATGGTAGATAATTATCCACTTTGACACTACATTTTGAAAATTCCCAAATATTGGATCCATTTTTATACCTTTGGAAAAAAGGAATAAATGGTAGGCATCAAACTTGTAAGCTTTTGGTATGCCAACTTAATTTTGTGTTCCCTGCTTATGGGGGGAGCATATGTTTCCAGTTTCGGTGAGAAGGATTAGTTTGTATTCCATCTCCATGTTCTTCTTTCCATCAAATTCCAGAAATTGACGATTGTTTAAATTTTGCATAGTATCCACATTTCTTGAAGCTATTTGAATGTATCTCGCATAAGGCAAAGATGTGGTTGTTGGAGGAAAAAATAACTTAAACTTTCTTACAATGTTCTAGCTTTAGCAATCAAAGGCAACAAGAGTGTTAAGCTCTATGAAAAAACTTTACGGTTGCATTGCTCTATGAAAAAATTTGTTGGTGCCATTGACATAATGTACTATGTAGCCTGGGTTATGGAAACAGAGGAATTCTTTGTTTGAATGCATTTCTCATTCTAAACTTTCTACCTATTTTATTAGCAATAAAAGCATTTTTTATAGGTTTTTTTTTTTATAAATAGAGCTAAAATATTTTTTCATATGAAATTTCCTTTTCCATGAACTGCCATCTTCTCTTTTTTGCCTCTTTCCATGATATCCCTTGCCATTAAGTGCTTGAATTAAGAAAACCTTCCTTGTAACATGCAGAGGTTCAATTATCTTTTCCATGCATTGCTATCTCTTATCTTTTCTGCTTCTTTCCACGATATCCCTTTCCATCAAGTGTTGGACTTAAGAAAACATGTTCTTTTGGGAACATGCAGATATTTTTTGGTTCTTTCCACAATATCCCTTAACATCAAGTCCTGCACTTAAGAAAACATGTTTTTTTGGGAACATGCAAGGATTCAAAATTAATTTAGGCCACCTGTATCTTGAAATTATTTTTTTCAAAATGTTATTTATAATTTTTACAGTGAGGGGCATTTTTAATGGTCTTGTCTAAGAAAGTGATGATTTCACCTCTAAAATTGGGATTTTTTGAATGGATGATTTTTCTTAGGTTATAATAACCATCTTAAAAAAAAAATTTAAAATTGGGAGTGTTTGAATCGTTTTTTAAATAGTGGAAATAGATTCAACACCCTCAAAAAATCATGATCACATAACAACTATAACTTGGATTTCCAAAAAAATCTGTCTGATTTCATCAAAATCATACCGTAAAAACCATTCTTTTCTTGAAAAAACCATCATCTATTTAGAATATGCACTATGAATCTGATAAGTTAAGAGGGACGTTTATGTGGTGTCAAAATCATTTAGGATACACACGTAGCCACATCTGCACCCATTATGGCCTCACTTGTATCCATTCGACACATTTTGAATTTGAACCTCAATTGGTGGCTGCTTACCCTTCACCACACCAGTGGCATGATTTTTTTAATCCTTCGGAACCTGGTTGGTAGAACAACTTGAAAACTAGTCTCTGATATCTTTGTGAGTCTATCATGTTTTCATGAATTGTGCTTTTCCTTGTGATAAGGGCCACACTAGTTTTATTGTTCATGCCCTGACTGCTAAAGTACCAAGTAGCCACTAATGTAATGTTCCTTCCTAAATTTTCCTAATGTTTGGAAAATACCTATTTTTCCATTTTGAAATAAATAAAATAAAGTACCTTTTGCGGCTAATATAGGAAATAAAGAATAAGTAAGTTGCTAGTGGAAGTTGGGACCCACAAAAGTAGCGTATTGGGGAAGAAATTAAATCGATTTCTCTTTGGTAAATCGAAATGCATGGAGGGACCCATGAATTTGAATGGTGAGAAATTATAAAAGGAAGGTATTAGGAAGGCTTAGGCACCATTTGCATATTCAAATTTTTGAATTGCCTTAGATGTTTAGCTTAACCTAACATTGTGTTGTTTAGCGTAGGAGCTTCCCAAGGAGAGAAACTCACCCCTTCTCCGATGGACTTCGAGTGCCACTCAATGAGGGTTTTTCTTCAGTTTTGTGATTTAGTGAGGCATCCATAGTTCCCACGCATTTCTGGAGTAGTTGGGACGTAATAGGAGTTGTGACTACGCGGTAGAGGGAGGTAACTGTTGTGTGGGTGTTATGTGGTGAAGTAAATCTTCCGCAACAAATACAAGAGGAGTTATTGATGGATTTATGGAGTGTTGGAGTAGCCTCAGTCCTTGTGAGATCAGAGATACATTATCCCTAACATCATCTCTTCGAGAATTGCATCACTCACCTAGTGACTGCACAATCACCTAGAGGGAAACATTTTGTTTGAGCATTTTCCAAAGTATTTTGGGTTGAGAAGCTGGAGGATTGATTGAAGGTTTATTGCTAGATATTTGCTGATGTTTTAGAGTGAAAAAATATTTAGTAGCATCTACAACAACAATTTTCGAAATTGGAGGAGGACCAAGCAGAGAAAGGTCCAATTTTGAAGATTAGAATTTGGAGCAGATCCTTTTGGGTTTTTCTAGGTTTTGGGAAAGGATAACCTTCCCATTTTCCTAGAATTTTCTGAGCATTATTTAGTGGGAAAATCTAGTGCCTAATTCAACTAGCAGTTGTAGAAACTGGGAGACTGTGCAATCATTCAGAGGAGAAGTTGTAGCAACAGCTGTATCATTTGATATTTGTTCACTTGAGGTCTCTAGCTTTCCTTGTGCAAGGCCAGGTGCACATCTTCCATCTCAGATTGTACTCTAGCTGTATATATTAATAGAATTTGGCATTTCCGATATATTTCTTGTATTTTTGTTACTTAAATACAAATTTTTGTGTTTAGATTATTGCATGTTTTCTATATTACTGTAAAATTTTTGTTTGGAATATTATAGTGGTATAAGAGCGTGTTCTTGGCAAGTGTGGGTAACAGGAGCAGGTAATGCCACGAAGATACCAAGCAGTGGTCTTTTATAGAGGTCATGGCAGTGGCAGAGGAAGAGGTCGTGGAAGAGTAGATAACGCAGACCTATTTTCTGACACAGAAATATAAGTCAGGAGGGAAGGCATGGACTAGTAAAATGAGGAGGAGAAACCTAGGGAGAGGGACCCAAATTAGATTTTGGAGGAGCTATTGAGAGCTAATCGACTGATGGTGAGACAAGGGTAGGTTATGATGGACATGATGCAATAGGTAATGGGATTGCATGTGGGTGCTAGAACAAAGGAAGCAACAGAACCTCATGGTGATGGGGGTTCCAGAGCATGAGGTAGTCGTACATATAAGCTCCCACACACTCCACAACATGGGCATACTAGTAGGCCCTTGATGCCAAATTTCATAGAGGAGCTAAAGCCTAAGAGGGAGCCAAATCCAGTCGATGATCTAGTACACTTATTTGCTTCAAGCATTAATGAGTATGAGGGGTTGGATGCTCGGATCAGACGGGTAATTTCCTTTGGTGAATTTATTCACCTAAAGGAAAGACGTACCATAGGAGCTGGAACTTATTCTAGAGGAGGATCATCCAACCATGAGGTGCACAGTTTGGTAAGGAAGGTCACACTTCCAAATTTTGATGGCAGTGCAAAGAGTTCAACACGAGCATGGATACAAAAGTTGGACACCTATTTTCATTTGAACCCCATGAAGGAAGAAAATGCCATGTGATTTTCCACTCTTCACCTGGAGGGAGATGCCCAGGAATGGTGGTATCATGGATTGATCACATTGGGGCATATTCATATCACTTCATACTAGAAGTTCATTGAGAGGTTGTTGGAGAGATTTGAGAGGAATGATACATAACTGCACTTCAGAGAGGTGGCTCACTTGAGGAAGAAAGAAGCACAAAGGACTACATTTTTTGTTTCTAGAGACTAACAGTGATGGTGAAAGCTATTTCAGAGAGCCGGTTGATCATGTTGTTCATAGAGTGGCTTGCGGAGCCAGTGTGTGGATGATAAGACACTGAGGGATCTCAAGAGGAGGAGATTGTGCTTCACATGCCAGGAGCCTTGGGCACTGGGGCACAAGTGCAGCAAGGAAAAGGCCCATTTCAATGAGGGGTTCTTAGATAGTGAGCTAGAGGAGGAGGAGACTGAAATAGTAGAGGAAATGAGGGGTGAGGGAGGTCCATTATGCACGGGAGGACCACCACCACCCCCACAGGGAGAAGGACAATTTTATCCAGTAGGAGGAGTACTTGCCTCACTTCAGGGTGTGCCAAAGTACCTGACACTCTGAGTCAGGGGGACCATTCAGGGGCAGCGTGTGTTAGTATTGGTTGACAGTGGGACCACCTACAATTTTCTTGATACTCAAATTGATCAGGTGCTCAAAATTAGACTAAAAAATTAAAGCTGTAGGAATGATCTGGAACTTGAACGACTGCGTAAATCTCATCGTTTTGAATCTGACGCAAATTGTTTCGCAGTAGACCGACACCTTATTCTCCCAGACAAACGTTCTGTCCACTTTTTCAAACTGGTAAATTTAAAAAAAAAAGGACAATCCAGTGAGCAGTTCATACAGCTGATTGGGCATGCCCATGTGGCATGTTGACTTGGTCAACAGATTGTCTTCGATGAATGAAATTGTGCCAAGTGGCACTATCTGGTTTGTTTGATTTGGCACGTTTTGGATGGGTGTTGTGGAGGCTAATCATAGGCTTCTATGTGGCCCAACCATAGGGTGCCACGTTGCAGCCCGAGGGCCACCAAAATTGGGTCAAGGACCGAGCGGAGTGGGCGGGGTTCAAACCTGCCACCTCCAAGCAACGGGCAAGAGTATCTACCACTGCTCCATCACCATGTTCCTTGATATATATTGGTTTATGTAGAGTTTTATTGTATCCCCAGCCCTGGTCACCACTAGGGGTGACCATGGATGGGAGGCTAGCCTCACGCCCCCCCCCCCCCCCGACCCCCAAAGGTCCATAATTGTTAACACCAAGCCGTCACAAACATGTGACTATGTAGAGACTGCTTTCAGATTCCGTGAAGTTAAACATCGTCAGGTCTCTGCCATCATTAACTGTAACCTTAAACTGGTGCCATGTGTCCACCCCAAGCCGCGGAGAAGGCGATCTACAAACCGTGTAGGATTTTTTTATTTAAAAATAAAATAAAATTATTAACCATATCCGATATGGTTTAAAATCCGTATTTTAGGCGTTATTGGGAAAATTAGCGCACCGACAATTTCTCCCAATTTTTGGGAAATTTGGCGCTCAGTTAGGGGAATTCTTGGTGGAATTGTAGGATGGTGCCAAATTTGGAGGAAATTGTGGAGCGGTTAGTGCATAAACTTGGGGAAGTCATAACTAAGTCAGTTTTTTACCAAATTCAATGTAGAAAGAGACTACACATGAATTTTTGGGCATTCTGGAGCCATTGGAACAAGTTTCAGATTTGTTTGAACATTGTAAACATATGTAATCACACTTTTGAGCATAATATAGGAGGGCCAAGCCATTGGAAAATGGATCAAGGAAATGTAGCCTAGGAAGGGTGAAATCCTTCATCATGTTTTTGTGTTACTATTTATGGTGATGTTCATGTATGTTAGATGTTGATGTTAATAGCTTTTTTTATGTTAATTTTCTCAAGAAATTCACATAAAAACACATAAAAACTCATGGTTAACTTGAAATTTACCTCTTAATCCTCAAGAACTTTGTTTATATTCTGAATTGGAATTTAGCACAACAAACACTAATTTTCCCATTCAGGTCAAGTTGGTATCAGAGAACTAGGTTTACTTGTCAAAGGAGGATTTAATTATTTTTCAAGTGTTTAAATGCTTACAAGGTTGAAGCTCAAGAGAGGAGAAGGCAAGCTTGTGGGTGCAGGTTCTCAAGTTGGAGAAAGGAGAAGGAGGGCACATTTTCCACAATATCCACCACAAGATTCACCTCTAGGGCTAGTAGAAGCTTCAACAAGAATGTCTCATTAAGGAGGAAATGATAACATGATATAGGATGAGAAGAATTTTAGGAAGGCTTTCTTTGACATGACATAGATGGTAAAGGTCCTCTATGAAGAGAGGAATACAAGGTTGCAGGGTGAAAGCTACAGGCCTCCAAGAGGAGAGGGTTCTCCAGGAGGAGGAGGTAATGGAAATGGTGATAAGCCACCATCTACACCACCATAATCCTCACCACCATCTTCACCTTCATCTTCATCCTCTTCCACTACTACAACCCTTACTCCTACTCATCAACATACGTCAAAGGGAATTGGTAAACAACCCTTGTTAAAAATTGATATTAAATTTGAGCTGCTTATGTATAATGTTGAAGTGAATACAGAGAAGCTTGAAAATTGGGTTCTTCAGTGGAGGTCTACTGTGAGATTAAAAACCTTCAATATTATGACACAAAGATTTAGCTAGCTTCCTTGAGACTGGAGGGTGAATCACTAGTATGGTGGGAATCCAAGACACAAGAAGAGATGAAAAACCATGGTAAGATTTAAATCTCATGGTCTGATTTTATTGCTGTAATTAAAAGGAAATTTTACCCTCTAGCATATAAACAGAAAGCTATTATGGACTGGCAGAATTATAGACAACAAAAGGGACAAAGTGTTCAAAATTATACACAAGAATTTAGAAGAAGAGCACTAGTTTTGGGTGTCAATTTATCTTCTCAAGACACTTTGTTAAATTATATTGGGGGTTTGCACAACTATATTAGACATCCTATTCTCATGTTCAATCCCACAAAATTAGATGATTTTTTTTTTCAAGCCACACATATAGAAGAAAGAGGGAAACATAGTGCAGATGAGAAAAGTGATAGTTCCCTTGAGTATGAAGGTAAAGGAAAGGGTAAGTTTAATGGAAAAGGAAAGAAAAATGGTTCTATTAAGTTAGAAAAAGAGAAAATCACATGTAAACATTTTTTGAAAAATGGCCATGATGAGGACAATTATTGGAAATTCCATCGAGAGTTGAATCCCAACAAACTTAAAACCAAAGAGAAGGAGAAAACAACGACAATCATTGAACATGACTTAGGTTCAGATTCAGGAGATGAAACCAAGATTACAACAATGGGTTTGAAAGGTAATAACATAGCAAGCACTAATTCTTCAAGTTGTTCTAATGTAACTCAAGATGATGATACAAGAATTTAACTCTTTCATATTAGAGTTGTTTCAAAGCATACCAAAATAGACACACTATTTGATAGTGGTTCTCAAGCCAATTTGTTTTCTGAAGACTTAGTTAAGAGGTTAAATCTAGAAATTGTTGTACATCCAAGACCTTATCCTTTAGGCTAGATATGCAAGAATGAAAACTTGCAAGTAACAAGGAAGTGCATCCTAAGGTTTTCAATCAATTCAAAATTTCTTGTTGAAGTTGAAGTTGATTTAGTTTCGCTTGAGATTTCATGTATTGTTTTGGGAAGTCCTAATATTTATGATAGGAGGGAAGTATTTAATCACCATGAGAATAAGCACCACTTGTTCAAGAAGGGAATTGAGTACATAGTTAGAGGGAATAAGAAGAATATGAGTTTGTCTCTTATGCATGTAGGACAAATTAAGAGAATAGTGAATGCAAGTCAAAAATTTTCTTTGTTAATGTTCAAGCATACAATGTTTTGAATGAGACCTTTCAAGAAGATGCATCAACCTTTCAAGAAGATGCATCAACTGAAAAAGATGATTTCATTGAAGGGCTCTAACATGTTTCCTTTGAAAAGAGGTAAACAAGATGTGAAAGATTTGTAGCAATCCACATCATTGATGAACAATGATGGGAACAAGATGTCGATGTTGAATGGTGCAAAAATCAAAGAACAAGCACCAAAGCAAGATAATAAAGAAGGCATAGGTTTCAAAAGTACTTCTTGGGGTTTTAAAATGGTACATGGCAATGGTGAAAACACCTGGTCAAAAGTCGACACAAGTATAAGGCAAGACAAGCTAAAAATCGCCATGTCGACAATGTTCGAGGTGAGAAAGTTTTCAAGTTATTCCTGTTTCCTTTGATTGACGACAGAGGTGAGAACACGTTTGTTACTTCAGAGAAATTTTGTTTTTTCTACAAATTCTAGGAAATTGCAGCAAGATGGTATCTACAACAACAAGACAAAGTCTTTAGAATCAAGGAAAAATATTAGTTTTCATGAAAAGCTCAAATTGTTGAATTTAAGCAAATTCCAGTGGATTGAGATTGGAAGGGTGAGGGGGATGTACCCTCGTCCACATTTTTAGTAATGAAAGATATTTTGGGGTCCAAAAGCTTCCAGTGGGGAGGAAGTGACCAGGTGCTCAAAATTAGGCTAAAAAATGAAAGTTGTGGGAATGGTGTGGAACCTGAACGACCCCGTAGATCTCGTCAGTATCTAGAATCAAGGAAAAAGATTAGTTTTCATGAAAAGCTCAAATTGTTGAATTCAAGAAAATTCTAGTGGATTGATATTGGAAGGGTGAGGGGGATGTACCTTCATCCAAATTTTTAGTAATGAAAGAGATTTTTGGGTCCAAAAGCTTCCAATGGGGAGGAGTGATCAGGTGCTCAAAATTAGGCTAAAAAATGAAAGTTGTCGGAATGCTGTGGAACCTTAACGACCCCATAGATCTCATTGTTCTGAATACGATGCAACTCCTTTCACGGAAAACTGACACCATATGCTCCCAGAAACGTGTTCTGTACACTTTGTCAAACAGGAAAAGTTTAAAAAAAAATGTAGGACAACCCAGTTAGTAGTCCGTATAGCTAACTGGGCATGCCCATGTGGCAAGTTGACTTGGTCAATGGATTTTCTTCAGCGAATGAAAATTCCAAGTGGCACTATCTGGTTTGTTTTATTTTGCGCATTTTGGTTGGGTGTTGTGGAGGCAAATCATAGGCTGCTAAGGGGTGCAACGTTGCAGCCCGAGGGCCACCAAAATTGGGTCAAGGACCGAGCGGAGCGGGAGGGGGTTGAACCTGCGACCTACAAGCAACAAACACGAGCCTTTACCACTGCTCTATCACCATGTTCCTTGATATATATTGGTTTCTGCATAGTTTTATTGTTATATGGGTTTTTCCATGGGGGAGGGGGCTGGGTTCTAGCCCCAACCCTAGTCATCCCTAGTGGCAAGACCATGGGCAGGAAGCTAATTCCATGCCCCCCCAAACGGTCCTTAACAACAAAGTGTCACAAACATGTGACTATACCGAGACCTCTTGCAGAGTTCACATATTTAACTGTCGTTAGGTCAGTGCTAAAGTTAACCATAACCTTAAATTGGTGCCATGTGTCCACCACAAGTCGTGGAGAAGGCAGTCTTCAAACCGCGGGGGATTTTTTTATTATAAAAATAACTTTTATGAGCCATATGCGATATGGTTTAAAATTTTCATTGTAGGCCTTATTGGGAAAATTAGCGCGCCAACAATTTCACTCGGGTTTTGGAAAATTTGGCACTTAGTTAGTGGAATTCCTAGCGGAATTGTAGGATTGTGCCAGATTTGGAGGAAATTGTGGAGTGGTTGGTGTAGAAACTTAGGGAAGTCATAACTAAGTCATTTTTGACCAAATTTGATGCAGAAAGAGGCTACACATGCATTTTTAGGAATTCTGGAGCCATTGGAACATCTTTCAGAGTTGTTTGAAGATTGTAAACATATGTAATCACACTTTTCCACATAATAGAAGATGGCCAAGCCATTGGAAGTTGGACCAAGGAGACGTAGCCCAAGCGGGGTGAACTCCTTCATCATGTGTTGTTGTGTTACTCTTTATGGTGATGTTCATGTCTATTAGATGTTGTTGTTCAAAGTTTTGTTGATGTTAATTTGCTCAAGAAATTCACATAAAAACACATAAAAAATCATGGTTAACTTGCAATTTACCTCTTAATCCTCAAGCACTTTGTTTATATTCTAAATTGGAATTTAGCACAAAACAAACTAATTTTCCCCTTCATATCACATATGGTGGAGCGTAGAGGCATACTGATAGCCACATTTGAGGGATTCTCAGTCCTGATACTTGGAGCCTGGACCATGCAGTGTACCAAATATGTCTCGAGATTGAATTTGCAGATCTGGAACTACTCAATCATAGATCATTTATTTGTTGTTGATATTCCAAGTACTAACGTGGTGTTGGGAGTTCAGTGGATGTAAACACTAGGGAAGGTCACCGCTGATTGGTAGCAGCTGGAGATGGAGTTCAAAGGACATGATGGGAGGCCAATATTTTTGAGGGGGATACACTCTTATCCACCTCAAATAGTTTCAAATCACATGATGGAGGCTGATCTGTGGCATGGAGATATAGAGCTACACATTTTTGAGGCTGGGTCACGGGCCAAGGCTACACACCTGGACATATTAGCTTTTTTGTAGTAGCATCAGGAGGTTTTTTGAGATGTTCCACCAGGGAGACCGCCAGATAGGGGATTCAAGCACACCATTGAGTTGGAGGAGGGTGTAAATTTAGTCATAACCACCCCTTATAGGAATCCCAAGGCCTATAATGATGATATATATAAGTCCATATAGGAATTGTTGATATTGGGACATATTAGACCTAGATTTATTTCCTTTTCTTCTTCATTAGTGTTGGTGAAGTAGAAATATGGGATATTGTGCATGTGCATAGACTACCAAGCGCTGAATAAAAAGACTCTGAAGAACCGGTATCCCATTCCCCACATATATGAGTTGATGGATGAGATTAGAGGAGCCAAGTACTTCTCTAAGATAGATTTATGCTTGGTGTACCACTAGATCCGCGCGAGGGAGCAGGACATTCTCAAGATCACTTTTGATGTCATTATGGACATTTCGAGTTCTTGGCGATGCCCTTTGGGCTAACCAATGCTCCTGCTAATTTTTAGTATTGTATGAACCATGTGTTATGTAGGAAGATGAGGCACTTTGTTTTGGTATTCTTTGATGATATACTCATTTACAACCAAAAATGGGAGGAACACCTCCAACACCTGGAGGAAGTACTACACATACTTAAGGAGAAACAGTTGTATGCGAAGATGTCCAAATGTGAATTTGGGCTAACAGAGATGTTGTACCTTGGGCATGTAATAGGATAAGATGGGGTGAAGGTGCATTAAGAGAATATTCAGGCCATTTTGGATTGGCCAACACCCATGAATGTGACAGAGCTGAGGGGTTTCCTAGGTATTTGCACTTATTACAGGAGGTTTGTGAGGGGATTTTCACAGTTGCCCCTTACAGATTTGATGAAGAGGGGTGCTTTTGAGTGGTTGCAATTGGAAAGTGATAATTTTGAGAGGCTCAAGGGGGTCATGAGAAGTTGTCCATTTTTGGCCTTTCCAAATTTCACACGACCCTTTGTGTTGGAGTGTGATGCTTCAGGCGAAGGTGTTGGAGCAGTGATGACACATGGAGGCCATCCCATTGCATTTGAGAGCAGGAAGTTGCTGCCTCATGAGAGGCTATATTTATTATATGATAAGGATATGTTGGAAGTGGTGCATGCGTTGGCGAAGTTCAGACAATATATTGTGGGCAATCGGTTCAAGGTAAAGACAAATCACAACAATCTTTGGTTCTTCCTTGAGTAGCAGTCACTGGAGGAGCGACAACAAAAATGGGCGAGTAAGCTTCAAGCTTACGATTTTTAGATTGAGTACATAAAGGGAAAACAAAATGTGGTAGATGATGCCCTCTCATGTAGACTAGAAACCCTGTCACTGATGGATGTTACGCAGGATTGGAAGGCTCAGTTGTTGGTTGAGTATTCCAAAGACAGGAAGGAATGTGAGGTTTTGGATGGTGCATGCAGTGATGATCGGTTCCAAGTGATATATGATGTGATCTATTACAAGGATTGGATATATTTGGTTCCATATTCTTAGTTGAGAGAGAGGATCATGCAGGAAACACATGATTCTACATTAGTATGGCACCTAGGTTTCCTTAAGACCTATCATGTAGTCAAAGAGAGATTCTATTGGAGGGGTCTCAAGGAAGATGTTTTGAGGCATGTGAGAGAGTATGTCGAGTGTCAGAGGAACAAGGTGGAGTTCTCACATCCAGCCAGGTTTTTGCATCCACTTCCCATTCTAGAGAGGAAGCGGGAGAGTGTATCTATGGATTTCATTATAGATGTACCAACAATGCAAAAGAGAGACTGTATATATGTGGTAGTGTACAGATTGACCAAGTTTTCCCATTTCTTCACTATCTCTTCCAGATCTTTAGCCTCCTAGGTGGCTGAGTTATTATTTCGGGAGGTATTTTGATTGCATGGTCTCCGAAAACCATTGTGAGTGATAGGGACAACATATTCATGAGATATTTTTGGCAGGAGTTGTTCCACTTGGTGGGGACTGAGCTCACTCCGAGTACCAACTATCATCCCCAGATCGATGGGAAGAAAAATAATGTGAACAAATGGTTGGAGGGGTACCTGCACAATTATGTGATGGGGTAGCAGAGAGTGTGGGTCAAGTGGTTGCATCTGGGGGGGTTCTGCTACAACACGACGTATAATATTTCTATTGGTATGTCTCCTTTTGGAGCTCTTTATGGATATGATGCACTTACTTTTTCTGACATGATTTTTGGAGACAATAGAGCCCTTGGGGCCAAGGATTGGGTTCAAGATATCTAAGAGATTATCATAGCTCTTAAGAACAATTTGTAGGTAGCTCAGAATCAACAAAAGATATATGCTGATAAGAATAGGGTGGAGAGACAGTTCAAGATTAGGGACATGGTGTATTTGCACCTACAACGGTATAGGAAATCTTCACTCAAGAAGAAGGGTGCAGAAAAACTGAGGCCTCGATTTTATGGACCTTATCGGGTGGTGAGGCCTGTTGGTGAGGTGGATTATGAGCTAGAGTTTCCTTCTGAGAGTTAGATTCACAATGTATTTCACATATCATGCCTCAAGAAGGCATTGGGGCAGTAGGTAGTAGCAACAACAGAGTTTCCTCCATTGGATGATGAGGGGCATTTGGTTATGACACCAAAGTTGATATTGGATACCCGAGAGAGGAGAATGAGAAACAGGGTGGCCTAGGAGAAATTATTCAAGCGGAAAGATTTGCCAGAGGAGGATGCTACCTAGGAGAATGAACATAATTTACACCTTCCAGTTTTGCAGTTGCTTGGGGTCAAGCAACATCTGGGAGGGGAGAACAATAATTTTCCTTCCTAAATTTTCCTAATGTTTGGAAAATACCTTTTTGTCCATTTTAAATAAAATAAAATAAAGTACCTTTTTGCGGCTAATATAGGAAATAAAGAATAAAGTAAGTTTCCAGTGGAAGTTGGGACCCATAAAGGTAGCGTATTGGGGAAGAAATTAAATCAATTTCTCTTGGGTAAATTGAAATTTCCTTAGCTATTTAGCTGAGCGAAACACTGTGTTGTTTAGTGCAAGAGTTTCCTAAGGAGAGAATCTCACCCCTTATCTGGTGGGCTTAGAGTTCCACTCAAGGAGGGTTTTTCTTCAATTTTGTGATTCAGTGAGGCAGCCATAGTTCCCGCGCATTTATGGAGCAACAAGGATGCAGTAGAAGTTGTGACTGTGCAGTAGAGGGAGGTAGCTATTATGTGGGTGTTGTGTGGTGAAGGAAATATTATGGAGCAGCTACACGAGGAGTTATTGGTGGATTTATGTAGTGTTGGAGCAACCTCAGTCCTTGTGATATCAGAGATACGTTGTCCCTAGCATCATCTCTTCAGGAACTGCGTCACTCACCTAGTGACTGTGCAGTCATATAGAGGGAAACATTTGGTGTGAGAATTTTCCAGAGTATTTTGGGTTGAGGAGCTGGAGGATTGATTGGAGGTTTATTAATGGAGATTTTCTAGTGTTTTGGAGTGCATAAATCTTCAGTATCATCTATAGCAATAGATTTCGAAATTGGAGGAGGGCCAGGCAGAGAAAGGTCCAATTTTGAAGATTGGAATTTGGAGCAGAGCTTCCTGGGTTTTGGACAAGGACCATCTTCCAAAATTCATATAATTTTCTGAGCATTATTCAGTGGGAAAATCCGGTGCCGAATTCAGCTAGCAATTGTAGAAACTCGGAGACTACGCAGTCATTCAGAGGAGCAGTTGTAGCAACAACTATATCATTTGATATTTTTTCACTTGAGGGCTGTAGCTCACCTTGTGTAAGCCTAGGTGCACATATTCCATCTCATATTGTACTCCAGCCATCTATATTAATAAAATTTGGTGTTTTTGGCATATTTCTTGTATTTGTGTTACTGAAATACAAATTTCTGTGTTTATTTTATTGCATGTTTTCTATATCACTGCAAAATTTCTATTTGGAATGTTAGAAGTACCAAGTACCTAGCTACTAGTTTCTTCCTTCCTGTATTTGAATGTGTGTATAGTTTGACAGAACCATAATTTTAACAATAGATTGCTAAGTGTTGATTTGTTAGAGTTCTTTTTCACTAAACTGTTTGACAATGATATCTTTTTATTTAGTGGAAAATAAATTATTTTCGGTTCCTTTATTTTATATTCTTTCCTTTTAGGAAAAATATGGTTGTGTTTTTGGATTGATTATAAAATAAATATACTCATTTCCTATAAAGTATTATATAATAGTCATAAATGCATATTTCAAAAGATCCAAAACCCTAACCCTAGTCAAGAGTTGAGGCATGCCAAAACTTTTACTTTAATCCTAGATGGCTATAAGGACATGTTAATCACTAAGCTCCTAGGAAAGGAGAGATTCCATTATAATTGTGTTGAGTTCTACTAATAAGTAAACATTATATATAAGAGATATTTTTCATAAACCTGTAAAATTTGTGGTGATGAAATTGTTCATATCCACAATATTTTACAAATCATTTAGATTTAGTAATACTAAAAACAATTACACTATGAAATATAGATGAAGAAAAAATCAAGAGAATTATGCACCTTATTGCTATGATTTTGGGATGGCACTGTCTAAAACAATAAATGATGAAGGTTTCTATGTGGCATTGAAAAATAAAGTACATTGGTGAAATTATTGCAAGCATGTCGCCATTATCGTCCCCACTACAGATAAAAACCAAAATCCCTTGTATATGTTTGCACTTAAATTAAAATCCATTATGAGGACATTATTGTACCCATTTGTGACACCTTAATCCACTTGACATCTCATCATTAATCCTATCATGAAGGTCTCCCAATCTATTAGGAACACATCCATCTCATTCCCTTCCTCCCAATAATAGACACTTAGAAAAACATCCTCGTGAAACTAATATTATATGCAATCAAGTTGTTTTCTTTGGTTTAATATGATTTTTTTATTGGAATTTGTTCCTCTCGATTACGAGGAAACTATCATAGGTTACTTCTGCAAAAAACATTTAAAAATGGTTACCATGTATCTTAGTTGGAGAAACATTAGCCAAAATCCCTTGTATTAGTTTGTCAAAAGTTAGAATCCATCACAATGACATTATTGTTCCCATCATAAACCATGATCCGCTTTGAAATCTCATCATTAACTATGGCATGAATGTCTTATGATCTACCAATCAAACACCTTGCTCCATTTTGACATCTCATCATTAACCATGGAATGAATGGATTCCTATCTAGTAGGACTACACCCATCTCTTTCCTTTCCTCCCAATTGTAAAAACTTAGAGACTCATCTTCATTAATATGATACCATGTGCAAAAAGGCAACTTTCTTTAGTTTAACATGTTGCTTTTTTATAGGAATTCATCCCTCTCTATTATGAGCAAACTATCATGGGTTCATTGTGTAGCAGGCATCTCAACATGAATACTATGTATCTTGGTTGGATAGACCTCAATAAAAATGAGAGATCCTATTCCATATCTTATAATTTTTTATGACGACATAATATGAAGTGACCACTGGCTTGGAGATGTAGGATCAATGCCACCATGAAAAAGTGAGACTGAATGTAAATGATGAGTGCCAAGTGTGGTCTATGGGGAACCATTATAAAAATTTAATGCAATTGTTATTGTTTTTCTTACTCTCTTGATTTATACACTTCTTATTAATCAACGAATCTCTAATGAATCCTCTATAGTCCTCTTGGTTGTACTAAGAACACCATTCCATGAAAACATAAAAAATATGAGATAGATATATGCATTGAAACAATGTTGACATATGGAAATAAAAGTTACATACTGAATAATGGCCACATATTGGAAGATGCACACACATTTAAAACTAATAAGCTAATGATAGAAATTTTCTTTGGTACATTAAGTGGAATTTTGGGTTAAAATTTTAAAATTTAAGAATTTTTAGTTAAAATTTTAAAATTTAAGATAATACCTGTGTGAAATATTAAGAATTTTTAGTTAAAATTTTAAAATTTAAGATAATGCCTGTGTGAAATATCCCCTCCCCGCCAAAAAATGCTAGGATTATGGATTCCTTGAATTATTTGAATCAATGTCAACATTTTAAAAGACATTTCATTTTTCTTGTTTGTTCATAACAAGCTTCATTGCATAAGAAGGATGACTTAGTGATCTTTTTCCAAAGTAAATAACATGTTCAAAGAGAATAACAATGACTTCAACATGACCATGCTTGTGTTATAATATCTCTCATTTCATATCTATGAAATCATACAAACTACGAGTTCTTATCTTCTCCACTACTGTTTTTAATAAATTAGTGTCAGTAGTTGTTGCCAAATTTCTTTTCTATAATACCTTCAATCAGTTAGACTATATTATTGAGTGAAATTTTTTCTATAAAAATATGTCTCTTATCCTTTATAAAACTCATCATTCCATGTGTTACATTAGTTAAGATATGATCATTAGAGTTGGTTCCTATGCACCCTCTATACTATTTTTTATGTTGGTGGATTCAAACAATCCTGGTTAAGAAGAATAGTCACTTTGAATATTTATGTAGGTTTGGTTCCTATGCACCCTCTATACTATCATTTATGTTGGTGGATTCAAACCAATCCCGGTTAAGAAGAATAGTCACTTTGAATATTTATGTAAGAATTTAGATACATATTCACATATCACTCTATCTTTATATATTCACATTGTTTAATTTCAAATATTAATTCAATTTCGAGCGACTCCAATTTTTTCTTCATTTACTATTATAATTTTGAATTTTAATTTCTTAGTTAGTTCATCCTTTTTGCGTCCAACAACAACTTTGATTTTTCCATAAGACCTCACTTTAAAACTTTGATTTTTCCATAAGACATCACTTTTACTACCATTTAACATATTCCAAAAGTGGTTGATTTGGAAGAATTTGTATGTGTTACATTTTCGGGATATTTTTTTTCCATATAATGCCTACATTTTTGATTGTTCAAATCTTTCATATGTTGAGATTCAAAAAGATGATAAATCTTAGTGAAAATCAGTCACCTTCACTAAGTGGGTCTGTAGGCTATTTTTAGGTGTAATTCTATTTTTAGACTATGTCTATTTTTAGACATGGTGATCATATTTCAGAAGTTGCAGGATGCTATTTGTGGATGGTTGGTCAAGTTGGAAAAATAGATGAAATTATATTTTTAGAATATAGGGCAAAGTCTATTTATAGATCGTCGATCTAAAAATAGACGTGTCTATTATTATTAGCCCTTAATAATAATCAGACTCTAAATATTAACTTATTCTCTTGGAGCACTTTATTTCAGTATACAGATTTGGAAAATTAGTGGGCTGAAGGAATTACGCAATTCCTAGGGTTTACTGGTGGTTCATGCATGGAGTACTCAGTTAGAACTGAAGTGGAAAAGTTATGACAGAGTTAGAAGAGTAGTTCATGGAGTTCTTATTCAGTTTAACTCAGTTAATGGAGTTAAACTCAGTTGAGCTAGCTGTATCTAGTCTAACTGAATGATACACTAGTGAGAGTGGAGTGAATTAATTAGTTAAATAATTAAAAAATAATAACTCACTAATCAACTGAACAAATACAATATTTAACTATAGTGCATGTCAGTTCCAGTGGAGACCTAGTGGAGAGGTAGGTGAAAGGGTGAGATGGACTATACATTGTGACTATAGTGATGCATTGGTTTCATCACACACACATTGGAGTTGCCAATGAGGATTGGGTAGTCAAGTTAAGGTCATTTTCGAATTCATTTAGGGGTCTTCTTTAGCAGGGATTGTGCAATGGAGGTAGGCTATCAGGTGGCAAGAAATCAGTGCATGGATTTGCACATTTCTTCATGATAGTGTGTGACGATTGATTGTATTGAGAGCTTGATGTACTAAGCTTTGTATGAGATTGTTACATGATATCCATGATACATAATATATGATAGTTGGGGTTTTTAGCTTTAGGCTTTCCCGTTAAACAACTGTGTTATGTGCGATTTTTTTTTATTGCTTCATGTGTTTGCAATTGAGTTTAAATTTCCACAAAATATTAACAGTGGAAGGATCCTGTATTTAGCAAGAAGATAAAATATTGTTAGATCAGGAGAATCTGGATATATACATGCATATGTTATATAATTTCTACATGGTATCGGAGAAGTGTTAATTCTTGAAGATTTCAATTGTGAAGAATTGTTGAATTTGTGCTGGTGGACAATTCGAATTTGCCGCAAAAAATTCTTGGTGCGACAGTTGAGTATACATTGAAATGTCTTTCAATGGGTTGCGATTGGAGTATTCCCTTGAGGGCAGCTCAAATTACATAGCCTAAAAGGATAGGATGGAGGCAGTGCTTAAAGATAATGGATTGAAGGAGTTCATCGATAGCAATGTTCCCAAGCCAGGTTCTAGCGATGCTGCAGGACTTGACGCATGGCAAAAGAAGGTAGCAAAGACAAGAAGAATTCTGTTGGAAGGTGTGAAGGACCATATTGTGTCCAGCCTTCACGAGAAAGCCACTCCATTTGCAATGTGGAAGGCTTTGACAAATTTGTTCCAAAGCAACAACGACCAGAGGAAGTTGGCGCTGAAAGATAAGCTTAGAAAAATAAAAATGGAGAAGGGCGACAATATTCCAAAATATCTCACGAATTTTTTCCACTGTAAGGATGAACTGGGAAGTGTGGGGATCACTGTTGATGATGATGAATTGGTGAGCTTGTCTCTCCTTGGGCTTCTGAAGAGTTGGCATAGCTTCGGAGACTCTGTCAATGGACGAGAGAAACTGTCGGGTTGGGAGCGACTTTGGTCGGATCTTGTGCAGGAGGAGATAAGGCAAAGTACCAGGGATGGCTCTTCATTGAAGAATGAAGATGAAGAGAATTGCGCTTTGGCTACCAAAGTAAGGAAAGGGAAGGGGAATAAATTCCCTTCAAAATCTGAGGCTAAAGGCAAGAAGTAGGATTTGTCCAAGGTGAAGTGTTTTCACTGTCATGAACATGGGCATTTTGCCACTAACTGCCCACAGAAGAAGAAGAACAAGAAGGCTGCTGGAGCTGCAATGGGTGAGGCCTTAGCCTCACAATTTGAACTTGATTTCTCATTGATCGCATGCTTGGTTACAAGCACAAAGGGATTGGTGTGGTATCTTGATAGTGGTGCGTCTTTCCATATGACTGGAGACAAGGAGTTGTTTAGTGATCTGGAGGAGAAAGACATCCAAATGCATATAGAGATGGGCGACGATGGTCGATATAGTGCAACCAGCATTGGGACCATTACCTTTGAGAGGGATTCAAGTAAACCATTTCTGTTGAAAGATGTTATGCATGTTCTAGGTCTGAATCAGAACTTGGTCTCAGTCGCAATGTTGGAAGACAGAGGTTATGACATTGTTTTTAGTGACGGAAAATCTTTCCTGTGAGATAAAACAACGGGTCAAACCAAGAGGATAGGGATTTGAGTTAAGAATCTCCACAAGCTAGAGGTAGATGGCTGCGCTGAAATGATGGGTAAAGCAGAAGAAGTGGTGAGCTGGGATGAGGGTGAATTATGGCACAAGAGATTGGGCCATCTTCACCATGGCGCTTTGAATATTTTGCAGCAGATTTCTACTGGACTTCCCAAGGGTACTCTTACATAGCCAGATCAGTGCAAGGGATGTAGTATGGGTAAGTTTGTGAAGACCACCTTTCATGAGAAGGAGAACCGTGCTTCGGTGATCCTGGAGATAATTCACACAGACGTGTGTGGACCTTTCTCGGTTTCTTCAACAAAAAAACACAGGTATTATGTTATTTTGGTTGATGACTATTCTCGTAGATGCTGGATCTTCTTCATGCAGAAGAAGAGCAAAAAATTCTCAAATTTATGTGAGTTTAAAGCATTGGTGGAGAAGGAGTCGAGGAAGCAAGTGAAGGCTCTACAGAGCGATAATGGTGGTGAATATATCTCGGGTGAATTCAAAGACTTTTGTAGAAAAGAAGGAATTCGAAGAGAATTCATAGCACCTCATAACCCACAGCAGAATGGGGTTGCAGAGAGGAAGAACAGAACGATCATGGGTGCTGCACAAGCTATGCTGCATGACCAGGGCCTACCGATGCACTTGTGGGTGGACACATGCAACACTGCGGTTTATGTGCAAAACTGTTGTCCTCATAGAGTACTTGGCATGAGTACACCTGAAGAATATTTTACTAGTAAGAAGCCTGATATTTCTCATTTGAAGATTTTTGGCTCATCTGTTTACATTCATGTGACAAAGGACGCCAGGAAGAAGCTGGAGCCGACTGCAGAAGTTGGGATATTTGTGGGGTACACAGAAACAACCCATAATTATCGTGTGTATTTTCCAGACAGTTGGATGACTGCGGTACGACAGGATATAAAATTAAATGAGGTGAAAGCCATGAAGTTGTCGCTTGAGAGGGAGCTACACTTGCATGCAGAGGAGGAGCTACTTGTTCCCAAATATGAGCCTCTAGATGTGGATCAACCACAGGAGGAAGTTCATGGAGTGGAGGAGTGCACTCATGCAGAACCAAACATCATAATTAGCAGGAAGCGTACCACAGAAGTTGAGAGACTGAATCTTGATGCGACACAGAATGTAGGAGTCCCTACATGACAGTGCAGACAGAGACAGTCACCTGACCATTTTATTGGATACATGGCTCTTATGAGCAAGTGTGTCATGACAGAGCCATCTTATTTCGAAGGAGAAATGCAGGAGCCCACATGGGTAGATGCCATGGTGAAGGAGTATGTCTCCATTGTCGAAAATAATGCTTGGGAGATTGTTCCAAGGTCGGTGGGAAAATCAGTGGTAGGTTCGAGATGGATCTACAAGGTAAAACAAGCTACTTATGGGAGAATTGAGAAGTATAAGGCAATATTTGTTGCTTGGGGCTTATCACAGATGGGTTGGCACATTCATCAGATGGATGTGAAGACTGCGTTCCTTAATGGGATCATTAAGGAAGAGGTGTACATTGAGCAGCCTGAAGGATTTGAGATCTTCAACAATGAGTCGCATGTGTGCAGACTCAAAAGAGCGCTGTATGGGCTGAAGCAAGCACCACGTGCTTGGTACACACGGATCGACAACTATTTCACTAGACTTGGTTTCACCAAGAGTGAGGCGGATGCAAACCTGTACCAAATTGTGGTGGAGGGTAAGCTTTTAATCATTGTTCTTTATGTTGATGATTTTAAAGGGTGATGAGAAGTTGATACACTCATGCAAGGTAGATCTTGTAAAGGAGTTTAAGATGAAGGATTTGGGCCTCCTTCATTATTTCCTTGGATTGGAAATATGATAGCGGGAAGGTAAACTATTTGTGTATCAAGGAAAGTATGCCCGAGAGATATTGGATAAGTTTCACATGCAAGACTGCAAGCCTATCGACACTCCTCTTCCAGGAAATTGGAGGACAGAGGATGCTACATCGACAGAGGTAGTGGATGCCACTGTTTTTCGACAGTTGGTGGGTTCGCTCATGTATTTAGTTAATACAAGACCAGAAATATGCTATGCGGTGAACCAACTTTCACAAGCAATGGTTAAGATTGCCAAGCTCTTTTGGAAGGTAGGAAAGCATGTCCTGAGGTATCTCAAGGTCAAATCTAAGTATGGCTTATGGTACAGATAGATGGATGAGGTGAAGTTGCATGGCTTCATGGATGCAAATTGGACAGGCAACCCAACAGAAAGAAAGAGCACATCAGGAGGGGTTTTCGGTATCAGATCTACAACATTTTCTTGGTACAACAGGAAACAAAGATCCATGGCACTTAGTTTAGTTGAAGAAAAATACATGGCAGCAAGTCAAGCTGCATGTGAGGCTATCTGGATGAGGAAGATCCTGGTCGGTTTGTTCGGTTCTCATTTAGATCCTATAATGATACATTGTGATAATCAGAGTTGCATTAAACTCTCGATTAATCCTGTGTTTCATGATAGATCTAAACATATTGATATCCGGTATCATCATATCAGAGATTGTGTGCAGCGGAAGATCATGTTGCTTCAGTACATTCCTACGGAAGATCGAGGATGCGGATATTCGGCAGAAAACACTGGAGAAAAGATTTCAAAATACCATAGAGGCAGGATTAGGGTGAAGGATAATCCCTATCTTGTTGAGAGGGAGTGTTGAGATTCAACAAGATGATGAGCTTAGTGAAAAGAGTCGCCTTCACTAAGTGGGCCCGCAGGCTATTTTTGGCGCAAGTCTATTTTTAGACTATTTCTATTTTTAGAAATGGTGATCATGTTGAAGTTGCGGGATATAATGTGGATAGTTGAATACGTTGGAAAAAATAAAATGAAATTATATTTTAAATTGAGCGAAATCTATTTATAGATACGTGATCTAAAAATAGATGTGTCGATTATTATTAACCCTTAATAATAATCAGACTCTAAATATCAACTTATTCTCTTGGAGCACTTTATTTCAGTATACAGATTTGGAAAATCAGTGGGCTGAAGGAATTATGCAATTCCTAGGATTTACTGGTGGTTCATGCATGGAGGACTCAATTAGAACCGAAGTGGCAAAGTTATGACAGAGTTGGAAGAGTAGTTCATGAAGTTGTTATTCAGTTTAACTCAGTTAATGGAGTTAAACTCACTTGAACTAGTTGTATCTAGTCTAACTGAATGATACACTAGTGAGAGTGCAGTGAATGAATTAGTAAATTAATTCACAAATAATAACTCACTAATCAACTGAAAAAAAACAATAGTTAACTACAGTGCATGTCATTTCCAGTGGAGACCCAGTGGAGAGGTAGGTGAAAGGGCGAGATGAACTATCCGTTGTGACTATAGTGATGCATTGATTGCATCACACACACATTGGAGTTGCCAATGAGGATTGTGCAGTCAAGGAAAGGCCAATTTTGAATTCATTCAGGGGTCTTTTTTAGCAGGGATTGCGCAGTGGAGGCAGGCTATCAGGTGGAAAGAAATCAGTGCATGGATTTGCAGATTTTTTCATGATAGTGTGTGACAATTGATTGTACTGAGAGCTTGATGTACTAAGCTTTGTAAGAGATTGTTACATGATCTCCATGATAAATAATATATGATAGTTGGTGTTTTTAGCTTTAGGCTTTCTCGTTAGACAACTGTCTTATGTGCAATTGTTTTTATTGCTTCATGTGTTTGCAATTGAGTTTAAATTTCTGCAAAAGATTAACGATGGAAGGATTCTGTATTTAGCAAGAAGATAAAATATTGTTAGATCAAGAGAATCTGGATATATACATGCATATGTTATATAATTTCTACATCATCGTAATCTTGTTTATTGAAGCTATTTCAATGTAAGGAAAAGTTTCGATTGTGGATAGAAAATAAGATTTAAACATTCTTGCAACATTGTAAGTTCAACAATCAAAAGTACACATGAACCTTCCCCTTCAAGAAAAAGTGCACTGCTCAATTTGTTTTTGGTGTTGTTGCCATCTTTTTACAAATACGGATAGAATAACTCCCATCTCATCCCTTTTGTTTTTTTCTACTTTCCATTTCCATGACTTCCTTTGCAATGTGTTGGAGTAAAACATTTTTTGAAACATGCACAAATGATATTGAGGCCATTAGCAACCGTCAGTTGAAATTATGTTTTTTGAAAAGGCTGCATATAATTACTTACAATGGTTTTTTTTGGTAAGCTACCATGTTCTGGGACATTTTCATTTGATGAACTTATTCATGATTTGCACCTAGACTCATTTGAACTCACTTAGAATTTTTTCAATCCTGGTCACTCTAGCTATTTTCTACACACCCATGGATCCAAGTTTTTGTTTTCAAATTCTTTGGAACATAGTCAACAAATATTCCAAAATTTATTCTCCCTCGTATCTTTGTCAATCTGTTATGTTTTCATTATTTGAACTCCATTCCTTTTATGATAAAGATTACACATTATTTCCTTAATCAATTTTTTTATTTATGTCCTAGGATACAAGGCTACTATCTTCCTCTTCTTGCATTTCTCTTGTATTTGAATGTGTATTTAGTTTCATTGAACTAAATTATTTTATTTGAATGTGTTCATTTTTTCTAGAGGAAAAAAACCATAATTTTTATTATGTAAACAAGGAATAAAAATTACATTCTATATACACACCATGTGTGTATGCGGTACTAAGCAACAACATGACTGAAAACAAGGTGAATATATATCAAAGAAAGAGCAGAGAATGAAACCCTAGGGTAAATAATACCCAGACCATTGATCATCAAAATTTAGTGCACACAGGCCTGCAGAAAACCCAAAAGGAAGAAAAATTTATGCCAGGGCACAAAGACATGAGAAAATCCCAAATAGGGAGCAAAAGAGACAACACTGAGGCCAAATTACGAACAAAGAATTAGAAAAATAAAAAATGTTGAAAAAGAGACCCACACCATACAACAACATGAAACCACCCAACTAAAACAAAAGAAAGACTCATAGCCAGGCATTAGGATAAAAACTAGGCCACAAAGCCTAGCGAGAGCCCACGACAATTGCCTTGTAGTGATATTGGGACGACACTGACAAGAATAAAATTGAAATGAGACGAGAAGGTGTTTAATCACGAATCTTCAAATACATATGCAAATCCCGAGCCGTAAAGAACGACAATGACACTGAATTATTCGAATTTTTTTGTGAACACTCTGAAAAAAAAAATCTCCATCTGCAGTGCCTTTTACTGACAGTTATATTTGCATGTGAATCCTAAGAAAACCATTCCATAAAAAATACTTTATAAATCCATCAACCATAATCAAGAAGAAAATAAGAAGAAATCATAACACAACACGTGATAACAAAGTTCATCTAGTGTGGACTATGTCTCCGGACCTTGGCTCAAGAGTGGGGAGGTTGTTTCATCAGTCTCTGCAAGAAGAATATGAGTACATAGTAAAATATCTGTCAACAAAAGGATGAAACTCTTATCTTGAGTGGCATGTCTCTCCAAAGAGACATTTTCCCATAAATAACTCTCACTCACAAGATGTTTTACTTCAACATGAAAAATGAATGATCTCTGTCAAAAGTGACATAAAATGGTCCTCTCACACAAGGTGGAATAAATTGGACCTCTTACATAAAATGGCACAAAATGGTCCTCTTGAATCTTTTGATCATATTCAAATCATACTCTTCATCATCATAATCGTCTCGAAGTTATGAGACCAATGGCTATAAACACAACTATTTTCTCGAAAAGTGTTGACATGATCCTCTTTCATCACTACACCATCTTGGTTTTTGTGCAACGACTAAAATGATGAATTTCCTGCTAAGATTCATATCTCGCTGTCCTACTACAACATAGAAAAATCACCAAAACCTGCAACATACATCCATCCTTTCTCCAAAACAAAAACAAATAGTGGTCAAAATGCATCATTATACCTCCAAATTTGACAATGGCTTAAAAATCATCTAATCAAATTCCAAAAATGGATTGTGCCATCATGATCCTTGCGAAAAATTGGTTCAGATGAGTATAAACTTGACCCCATTCTGAAACTACCAAATCTGGGCCTCTAGGGAATCTAAGAGATTCCTTGCAGATTCATGCGTCAAGGTTCCACACGCAAAGTTCTTCCTCTAGAAAATTGATTGCTCTGTTCAGAAAACCATATGCGCCATCAGATTCTTGGTGAAATTCTAAGCAATCTCAGTATAAAATTGGCATATTTATGACACTATCAAAATTTGGCCCCCAAGGAATCTTCTAGATTCCTCACAAGATTCCTTTGCTCATGGTTCCACCTCCTGGAATTGCATCATGGTTCTGCCCTCAGTCTGCGTGCCTATGTCACGCTTCTGGTATGCACATAATTTCTTTGATGCTTGTTCTCCTCGGCCCTTGCTAGTCGAATGACATAATTCAAGTTTTTTATAGCGCGTGGCAGACGAACTTAAAAAAGTGGCTTGTTGTTTCGTTGGTTGGGTGCTTGGATTGGTGGGCAGAGGTCTCAAGGTCAATCCCATGGGCCTCCCCCATATAACATCTTTTGTTGGCGTTTTTTTTGACGCAATTTTAATTTTAGGTTCGTCATTGGGTGGGTCGGTCGGTGGCTGATGCGGGTTCGATACCTGCTGACCCTTTTAATTATATGGTCGTTGACCGGTTATATATATATATATATATATATATATATATATATATATATATATATATATATATATATATATATATATATATATATATATATATATATATATATATATATATACGTATGTGTGTGTGTGTGTGTGTGTGTGTGTTGGTTAGTGGTATCGGCCAGTATCGCTTAAAAGCGACTGGGAAGCTACCTCGATCTTGCATGGTAATTTTGACCTACCAAATTACTATATTTTGGGTCAAGAATATTTTTTATGGTTTCTACTTGTCGAGATGTTCTGTTGATATATGACATGCCATGTAATTCTTCACGGTTTTTAAGAGATATTCATGTTTGAAGTTTGTAACCCCAGTTAGTGGGCTAAAACCCCATGGGGTTGTGTCATTGGTCATTAAAAAGTCAATAATTAATAATTTTTAAGCTCCTAAAATCCCTCCCACGTTCACTTTTTGAAGACCCTCTCAACGTAAGCATTTATATAAATTGTGATCCTCATATCCTCCTCATGTAAGGGATTTCGTTAGCTGAAATAGGTCATCGTGGAATTTGCGCTACAACTATTTTTCTACAAAAATTCAGAAGCTAAAATTTCTATGAGATGAAGCCGAAATCTTGAGGAAGCTCCTGTAAAATTTTTAGATCAAGGTGCACAATATTTTTGTAGATATGATATGTGGAAGTCAGTGTTTTTGCAGGCTCCTGAACTTCATCTCAAAGAAGTGACCTTGGGAAAATTGTCATAAATATCTCTCTAAGTATCATATTAGAATTCTGTAAAAAGTGGCGGATAGTGCACAAAATTTAGTTTTTGCTGTATTAATTTCAGAGCTGAATGAAGAAACGATGACACGTGGCACACCATACAATTTCTCTCTACTGAACGAGTCCATAATTAGGGAATTGTGAGAGATTGGGCATAACTCTCACTTCGAGAATCCAAATTGGGTCAGACCTATGGCATTGGAAAGAAGACTTAGAGAATTAATACAGGACCAAAAATCACATATTGGGGATCTGAAATAACAGAGAAAAACTAGATTCAATATCGAGCTCCTAGAAGGCAAGAAAAAGCTAGATCATGTGTTGTCAAGGGCAACAAAGGACCATAATTTCTAGGGAAGAAAAGAAAAGCAAGGTGCAACAGAGGGTAGCATGACAAGAGAAGAAATCAAGGTGCAAAACAGCAACAAGAAGTTCACCACATGAAGTCTTCAAGCGGGCAACACTGCATACAATCATTGTACTAAGTCATTGTAAATACATCATTGTAAAAAATGTACAAGTATCTATCTGCCAAGAGTTGAAGAGGAAGTGTCGGGAGGTCTAGGATCATCATTAGGTGGTTGCGTCATATTTGGGGTTATGGTCTAATGTGTCTTATTCTTCTACATCATTCTATATCATTGTAAAGTGGACCATTTTCCCTGTTACGGGAGTCCATTCTTCTTTTATTCTTCTATAGGGTGGTAGGGTGGTGCTAGGGTGAGTTGTAGCTCATTGGGTGTTGGGGAATCTATTCAATTGACTACTGAAGAATCTCGGGCGTTGGAGCGTCCATCCAGTGGGAGTTGGAGAAGAATGATTTTCTAGATTCTAGGAAGTTGGAGCTTTATTTTCAATTGGAGTTGAATATTAAAGAATTATTAGAAAACAATTCAGGTGGTTTTTGTCCCGGAGAGGGTTTCCACCTTAAAAACTATGTGCAGTTGTATTCCTTTTGTTTACTGCTATCATTGTACAAACACTGATAATAATTGAAGATTAACTAATGCTCTGAAAGATTAATACTAATACTAATTGAAAGGAATACTGATTCACCCCCCCCTTAGTATTTCCAACAATATATAACATGACTGCTTGGGAAGGGTTGGTAAGTCCGCTAGTTTGGTGGCCCACCACCTTAAAATTATATTTTTTATTATTTTTTAACCCATTTGAAAAATTATTCACTGGATTCCGAGGGGTCACTAGAAGAATTAACTTTTCGACAATTTGACTATTTCAAGTTGTGGTTAAGTGCTAATTTGTCACTTGGTTAGTTTCCACCATATTTAGTGGGTACCACCATATTTAGTCAGACTGCCAAATTTAGTGAGCCTCCAAATTTACCTGGAAACAAAAGTCTTTCTTCTTTTGAATTGGAACTTTGACGGACAAGAACTTGCACATAGGAAGTCATATTTAAGTGACGTAGTTGGAATGAGGACGACGAACTCTTCGATCTAGTCCTGGTTTAGATGAAATCCGAAGACGTTGATTTTTTAGCCTCTCCGGAGCCACCTGGATCATTTCTCCACACTAAGGAGATTTTGGTCCTCCAAAATCATAAAAATGACTACAATCTCTTTCTGCATAACAACTACCCCTGACAAGGCACCTTCCCTTTCCTTCGCCTCTGTTCTTCGAAACTTGGAATGGTTAAATTGTCACATGTATCATATGAAAAATTTTAGTTGCTAATATATGTTCAATTACATGACGAAAACAAAACCCAAGCAAACTACATATTTTCCAAGAGTTTATAACACACTCATGGTCAAGTTTACATAAAAAACCAATACCTTTTCTATCCAATTAAAAGGCCAAAATATCACCATGTTGCATTCATAAGTGATGGGAAACACTTCATGACTTTTACAAACATTTTCTCAACATGTGATTTACAAAGGTGGCCATGAAAAAATACTTAAAAAAGCTACCCCTTTCTTACCTAGCCAGGTCAATGGAATTTCTTTCTGTAGCTTGCTTTCTTGTTGAATTGCTTCATTGGTTGATTCCTTCACAGGTGCTTTCTAGTCCCTCTTGAGGCGCAACTCTGGATGGAGCTCCCAACATGTGGCTCTCTCATGTCCACTTTTGTTGCAAAATTTATTTCTCCTCTATATTTTCCTGACCTTCTATGACTGATTATCTTTGGTGTGGCTGTGACGAGGAGAGCTTGTGTTAGCTCTTCCTTTGGAATTCTCACTATCACTAAAATGTTGTGGTGTGCTTTCAACATCCATCGTTGATCGGTTGTTGGTTGTCTTGGGACATTCTCCAACCTCCTTTATGACATAAAAAAAGTCCTGCATAATGAGGTAATTCCTCCACTTTGTTGTGATTCAAAATGCACTAGCCATTAATGATGAGATACCCCATTTTATTCATCAATTTTGAACCAATTCCTGTAGTGTGTTTTTTTAAATCAGTGAATTCATCATCATAGCATGAAACTGAAGAATCAATTTTTACCTCAGGTGCCAAATTTTAAGTGGGTGAGGATGGCTTGTCAAGTTGTAACTTTTCCAATGCCTCTTCCTTGGCTTGTAGTTGATGTTGCGAACTTTGTTTCTCCTCATTTGCTTCTTGTAGAAGTTTCCTTAGTTCAACATTCTCTTTTTGAATGATTTAGTTTATCTCCTCAAGTTCTTGGAGCCATGTAGGCTTTAATTCTCTTCTCTTCTTTGGCACAACATCTGCTGCAATATTTGTCTCATCGTCTGAATCAAAACCTACAATCCAAGAGATGAGATCTTCATTTCATCTGGTTAATAAAAACCTAGGTCAATTGGTCCAACTCCTACAAATCCACCGGTTGTTACCTTCACCTTATCATATGAATCAATTTTTAGCCTTGTTTCACGGTGGCTACCGTATTCTACTTCTATTTTCTACCATTACTCTTTGGCTTCAATTCTGTATGTAGTGTCCAAAAATTATCCTCATAATTCCCTTCTTTCTCATAATGAGTGAAAGAGGGCTTTGATTCCTTTTTCCTTGTTTTCGATGCCTTCTTTGCATAGTTTCCATGTTCATACTTTCCCTACTTTTAAGGTGAATGGCTTTCACACTAGCCGAGTCAAGAGTAGCGGGTTCAAACAATAACAAACAATGTCAAAGATAATCATGTAAAGAACCAATATACTTCATCAAAGTATTAGGTGAATATAAAGGAATGCCAATGTCAAAGATTGTTTCCTAAATTCCTCTCTGAAGCTTTGATCATCTTGACCTTTTCCTTGTTTCAAATGTTGCCATTCTATCATGGCTTTCTGTCAATATGATAATGGATAAATTTTCCTTTTAGAGCATAAACAAATTCAGATCAGGAAGAAAGGATTTTACCCACATGATTGCTTCCTTTCTAAAGTTTTCTCTCCCACCATATGAGAGTAGTTCCTCCTAGTCTAAGAGATGCTAAATAGACCTTGAGCTCATCTTCTTCTATCTCCTAAATTAGAAAAAACACTTCATTATATCTGATCTAATTATTCAACTTTTCTGCATTGAACTCTTTGTTAAACACAAACAAATCAAACTTTACATCCAACTTAGAAAAAAAAGAATTTCTAGAAGAATTTCTATGTTGTTTTTTAGAATGCTGAGAATGAGATGATGAGTAAGAGGAAATTTCACTGGAAGATGGAGATGGGAGTTGAGGAGGCTCTCCTCCTTCTCCTTGATTTACCAAAGCATGATATTCTGTTGGTTCTTTCTTCTTATCCTTCTTTACCATTGGCTTCTCATATTCTACAAACAATTTGTCCACTTTGTTGGCCATGGTGTAAAAATATTTGCAAAAAGATTGTGCTTCCTCATCGTGATTGCCATGATATTCCATTTTCCTTCTTCGTGATGCATGCCTTTCTTATGGATCAGAGGACTTATGTTTACCTTCACCCTTTTAGAGCTTGTTCCTGGTTATCATTCACACTAACAATTCACATCAACAAGAAGAGCTGCTATATAACCACTTGATTCAAAAAAAATTTGTGAACACTCTTAAAGATAAATATTCATTTTTAGGACCTTTTACTGAAACTTATATTTGCATGTGAATCATGAGCAAAACATTCTCTAACCAATAATTTAGCAATAAATAAACCATAATCAAGAAACAAATAAGAAGCAATCATAACACACCACGTGATAGCGTAGTTTGTCCATTGCGGACTACGTCTCTCAAGAGTGGGGAGGCTACTTCATTAGTCTATGCAAGAAGAAGATGAGTACATAGTAAAATCTCTGTCAACACAAGGATGAAACTCTTATCTCGAGTGGCATGTCTTTCCAAAGATATGTTCTCCTACAAATAACTCTCACTCACAGGACATTCTCCTTTAGCATGACAAAGGAAGGATCTCTCACAAAAGTGGCATAAAATTCTCCTCACACACAAGGTGGCATAAAATGGACCTCTCACATACAGTGGCAAAAAATGGTCCTCTTGAATCTACTGATCATATTTGAATCATACTCATCATCATCATAATCATATTGAAATTCTTATACCAATGGTTGCAACCATGACTACTTTCTGGAAAAGTGTCGACATGGCCCTATTTCATCACTGCGTCATCTTGGTTTTCATGCAATTAATAAAATGATGAGTTTCCTGTAAAGATTCAGATCTCGTTTTCGTACTACAAAAAACAGAGTTCACTAAAACCTACACATACATCCATCCTTTCGCCAAAAAAAAAACAAGAAGAGTGGCTAAAATGCAACATTATACCTCCCAACCTGAAGATGTCCTAAAAATCAACTGCTAAAATGCCAAAAATGACTGCGTCATTATGATCCTTGTGAAAAATCAATTCATATGAGTATAAACTGGACCCAATTCTGAAAACTGCCAAATCCGGTCCTTTAGGGAATCTAAAAGATTCCTTTTAGATTCATGCATCAAGATTCCACGCTCAAAGTTTCGCCTTTGGAAAATTAACTGGTTATTTCAAGAAAGTGTATGCACCATCATATTTCTGGAAAAATTATGAGGAATATGAGTATAAATTTGACATATTTCTAACATTTCAAAATTTGGCCCCCAGTGAATCTTTTAAATTGCTCACAAGATTCCTCTACTCAGGGTTCCACCTCTTGGAATTGCATCATGGTTCCACCCTTGGTCTGCGTTCCTATGTCACGGTTCCAGTCTTCACATAATTCCATCGGATCTTGTTCTCCTCCACTCTTGTTGGTCGAATGGACAAAAATCAAGTTTTTTATAACCCATGGCAGGTAGACTTACTAAAAGCGGCTCGTTGGGTCGTTGGTTGGGCACTTGGCTTGGTGGGCAGAAGTCTTAGGGTCAAACCCGTGGGAATTCCCAATATAACATATTTTTTTGGTGTTTGTTTTGGCACAATGTTAATTGTAGGGTCGTCATTGGACGGGCTGGTCGATGGTCGATACATGTTCGATACCTGCCAACCCTTTTAATTATTCGGTCATTGGAATATTACACACACAAACACACATACATAGATATATATAATGTTACTGTGGGGGAAGGGTTGACAGGTCTACCGGTCTGGTGGCTCGCCACCCTAAAATTATATTTTATTATTATTTTTGAACCCAATTGAAAAATTGTACTCTGGATTCTGAGGGGTAACTAAGAAAATTAATTGTTTTAATATTTTTCTATTTCCAACTGTCATTAAGTGTTAATTTGTCACTTGGTTAGTTGCCACCAAATTTAGTGGTTACTGCTAGATTTAGCCAAACTGTCAGATTTAGTGAGCCTACAAATTTATTTGGTGACAAAAGTCCTGCTTCTTTTTACTTGGAACTTTGATTAACGATAACTTTCACATACGAAATCATATTTTAGTTTCTCTTACGCTGTTGGAATCACAATGACAAGTTTTTTGATTTGATCCCAGTTTCATTGAAATCTAAAGAATTCTACTTTTGAACCTCTCCATAGCTACCTGGATCACTGAAGCTACGCCAAAATTACATGCCCAAACACCCTGGACTCACACTATAAAAATGCGACTCCACAAAATGACGACTAACAACTTGGAAAGAAAAGGTATGAAGAAAAAGTTTAACAACAAATGACTTCCCAAACCCTCAACCCCTCAAATTTTCTAGAGTGGCCAGTTGACAACACAACATGACGGTCAAACTAATCCCATATTAGACTGTGGCAGATACCCGACACATAAAAATTAAACCACAAACCAACAACAACACCTACAAGGAAAAAACCACGGTGACAATGAAAAATGAAGGCACGTACTAGGGTCAGAGCAACTAGGGTTTAGCCGCGTTGACATCGCTGTTTTGATGCCAACTTATTCATATTTTAATGTGTATTTAGTTTCATTGAACTAGATTTATTGAAAATAGAGTCTTAATCCTTTGTTGGAGTGAAGTGGATGTGTATTTTGGAGTTTTCTTGTGCTAGAGTGTTTGACAATGAAATCCCCATATTTGCAGGATCAATTCCCTCCTTTCTTGTTCGTTCACTTTTCATTATTGAATAAGAAAAGATTAATTTTGGTTCTATCCTCTTTGATTTTTATTATTATGTAAGTAAATATTATTTCTAGTTCTATTATTTCTTTTCCCTTGGTTTTCACACTATTGCATACATCATGTTGTATTGAAGTTCCCATTTGTTGGTATTTATGAGTCTATATAGAAGATTAATCTATATTTTAGATTTATTGTTAGTATTTTAATGCATGAAAATAATTAAATAACCTTATGCAAATTTCACAATTATTTATATTGTAAGATGAATTTTCGAAAAAGGTTTGCAACTTTAGTTTGTCTCACATTTTGGGTGGAGAATACACCCATCCTTAGGGGAAAATAAGGCTCTCCACCCATCATTAGGGACACAAAGGCTATGATATGATGAGTCTCCACCCAAAATGTTAGACGAATTAAATTTGAAAACACAATTCCTTTCCAAAAATTCATCTTACAATATCAAAATAATTGAAATTTAAATTAAAGAAACTAAGAAAATCACACACCCTGCACACAATTAGCACACAATGTACCATGGAAAAACCCAATATGAAAAAAAAAACAACTATAAGGTGAAGCCTATGCTATGCTCTTTTTTTCTCAGCTATGAAATGAAAATTCAATGATAGGGGAACTCACTATGGAGTTGACATGGACATTATGGCCACTATGGCTACTACATGATCTTCTACTTGGTCTGTTGTGCTTCAATATCCCACTCCAATATGATTTTCTCAACTATGGAATAATGAAATTACAATAGAATGGAACCCATTCCTAACCTAGTGGCCCAACATTTAACATGGCGTGATATCCATCTAGAGTTTATTTTAGGTTTTTTGCATGCCTCAAATCCAAATTAATGTTCAGGTTTTCGACCCTCTATAATCTTCTTGAAAGTCCACATGTGACTAGCTCCACATGTATGAGTAGTGTGAGCTAATATGGCATCCTCTTGATATCATGGTGGTAAAAAACATAGGTCAACTTGTAATACGATTAAATTTTTCATACAAAGTTCAGTTGAGGTAAACTTCATGATGTTGGAAAGCTCTCGATGTATAAAACAACATGATATTTATTTAAGGCCTTAAATTATCTCTAGATGGTTTTGGACTCCAAATTACTAAAGTGGGACCTACCTTTAAAATGGGCACTACAATCCAGTCGCTCCAATTTTTCCACCTAGACAGTACCAAAATAGAGGAGAAATTATATAATGATCCATTTAGGATAAACAATCTTATATTCCAATTAAGAATATAAAATTATGTATGACAATGAAAATTTGAAATGTGGAGGAAATAACACATACAATATGAAAAAGAAATCCCATGTGTGTCGATGAGGTATCAAGCATATATCCTATGTCCTATTCTAGGAAGTAGTATTTCATTAGGTCACTTACTTTGTACATCATGTGTCATATGCTTTGCATCTTTGACAAGTGCCAAAGTTTGATGAAATTGCAAACTTGCACATGCCTACCTTTTAATTGAATTATTGAAACATGTTTTAATAAAATTCTTCATGTGCTTCAGGCAATACCTTGTTTCGATATTATCCCTATAATTAATCAGTAAATAATGAAATCCACTAGCCGAAATATCCCCCAAACACTTCATTGTTGTGACACACCTGAGTCATTTCCAACTTAAACAGATTTTTTTTCACTTCATAGCAACGTGATGAACAATAGCCTTGATGAACTCCTCAAGTGTCTAATGCTTCATATGTTCATCTATGAGAATATGGTTTCCCTTCTCATCACATTCACTAATGAGTGTAATGTTGCACTTATTTGCAAAAGGGCTGTAGTAAGGTAATAATGTCAACCATCTAGAGGCATATAGTAATAATATTATATGCACACCAAAAGGAATGGTAGGTGACACATCGTCAAGGTACCTATATGCCTTTGCAACATGTTTATGCATATTTCCCCTTTGTGCATTCATGTATTAAAAAAAGGACATATTTGATATGGGATTGCACATAATTTAAAATGCATAATAATATAAATATTGGGATTTAATGCTAAAAAATTCCACATGCATAGGATCATAAAAGGTAGAAATGCTTAAGATGTTAAGTGCACTCACCCATGATATATTGCATATGTGGTTTGCCACAAATTTCATGAATCTATTTTATGTAATAAATAGAGAAAAAAAATAGTCGGAATGTGCTCATACTAGAAGTTTCCTGATAAGCCAATCCATTATGTGGGAAGAGGCATTGTGGATATATAATTACTTTGACATAATGCCACCACCTTCAGATGAATGTTACACATTTATATTAATACAAACACCAAATAAGATGAAATAAAAGTTGAACACTTGCCTCTTTATGGAACTGTTATTTGATGATATTATGGTAGGACTCAAAGGAAACATTTTTCCTTAGTTCCAACTTCAAAAATTCCTACATGCTTTATGTAGAAATCCCTTGTAGATTCAAACTACTAATGATATTTATCTAAATCGAAAGACTTGACATCTACTCTACCAACTACGGAAACAATTAAATGATCGCGAATTCACAAATCATACAAGAGACATAATTCAATCAACGCATTAAACAATGACTTCTAGGGGAAAGCCACAACTAAAAATCCCTCTTATCTGTATATTGCATTAGTTAGAAAAAAATGAGAAGACTACAATTCTTTTCTCAAGCTTGAGCAATCTTTTCACTATCTCACTACTTCCTAGACAAGCCTTGGCCAATACATAACCAATTTTACGCTTGCCCAAGTCCCTATTTCCTTGCATTGTTTCCTTCAGAATTAGCCCCTATTAATTAGGGAAATTCCTCATCCACAACTTCACAATCCATCACATGCCTTCCTATGAATGCATGCAACACCTATACAATTTGGATGATTATAAAAATGATATTATATTTCCCTTGAACTCTAATCTCAACTGGGTAACTCGTATGTCACACATGCATGAGTTATTTATGGTTGATTTATCAGTTAACTGGTTGAACACTAAAGGTGCACCCCACTGCTAGACCTCCTACTAGTTCCTCCAATAGTTGGAACTATTTTAACTAACTTTAACTCATTTCTACTGAATTAATTAGTTACAACTCAAAATAAACTCAACTTGGGCTCCTATAAATTAGGAACCACTCTAAATGACTCAAGTTAGACCATCAACTCGAAGTAATTGAACCAAATAAGTCAAACTAACTTAGTTAACTCGTACAAGTTTCATGTGATGTGGAATTACACTTATATCCTAATTTAACTCAAGGGAAAATTAAATTAGAATATTTCTTGGTGCCATTTTCAACACTCCCTCTTAGCAAGAAAGGGATTCACATCTACCCGAATCTAACACCTTTGGAATGTATTCCATGAAACACCTCTCACTGTTGTTGTTTCTACTACAACATCAATAACTAAGCATAATAAAAAATAATCACTGAATCAATCTGCAACTGGCTACTGGAAAAAATGTGTAGCTACTGAGCCTCGTGCTCTGCTGTCAAGACTGCTCTACACTCCTCAATATATGGCTGATATTGATCTTCCTGCTACTGAATATTGTGGGCCCCCGTAGCAAGGTAATGACCCATGAGATAAAAAAAACCTTAATGGATCTTGTCTATATTTCTGCATTCCTAGGGATATTGATTCACATCGCCCCACCTCTCACCTGGAGGTATGGTTGCATTTGCTCCCTTTTCCCACTTGGCTAGAAAATTCCCCCTACTATAGGTCTCTGCTTGAGTGGATGTCTCCACTTGGCCTCCTCTTTTCTTCTCCACAACTTGCTGAGGCTCCATATGAGGCTACATGTTGAGAGGTAATTTATGCTCCCTCTCAACCACCAAGTCTCTAACCTTTTCCTTGCTCCTCAAGGCTTTGCATGCATCTTATACCTCAAGTGCATACAATTTATTTACTAGAACATTGATCTGCTTCACCTGTCCCATGGCGATCTGTCTAAAAAAAACTTTCCCTTTGATAAATATCACATCGTAGCCACGGTCTTCCAATGCCGTGACGAAAACAAGATTCTTATTTAGTTCTGGAACAAACATCACGCCCTTGAGTCTGAGAGGGGAGCCAGAATCCCTATGAAATTTAATTGTACTGATACCGGTTGCGCTATACCTTTTGTCGTCTCCAAAATCAATGTTCTTCTTGAGGTCTTTCTCCTCAAAGTCATAGAAGAGATCTCTATTCTCTGTCCTATGGAGCAAGGCACCATTGTCGAGATACCACATGATTCCCATTACTGTGCTTGCCATGCATGCAATGAAGTAAAATCAAGCTTGAATTGTGAATTTAGAGCCTCACCTGCAGCTGCAACTGCATGCTCCTTCTTGCTTGCCTTCTTCTCTTGAAATTTCATGGCATAGTGCCCCAATTCATGACAACGAAACAACTTGATGTTGGAAAAGTATTTATTCTTGCCCTCCTTGCCTGGGGACCTCCTTTCCTTGGATTTATTTCCTTTTCTGACTAATGAAAAGTCCTCTTCCACTTCTTTGGATGAGGTCCCATCTCAGTTGTCTTGCCTTACTTCTTCCTGCACCAAATTATACCATAACCGCTCCAAAATTGGTAGTTTATCTTTACCATTAACGAAATATTGACAACTATGCAAGATATTTGGAAGAAAAAATAGAGCTAGAGCTACCAAATATTCTTTTGGAACAGTAATACTGACCCTGCCAAGTTCATCATGACACTGTATAAACTTGCTCAGGTACTGCGAAATTGTGTCATTCTGCATCTTGATGCTACGAAGCTTGCTCTTCAGTGATAGATTCTTGTGACCATTTTTGTTCTCAAACAAGTTCGTCAGTGTTTTCTACATCATGAATGAAGTTTCCTTCCCATGGATATTTGAGACAATACGATCTCGAGCTCCCTCCAATATGATCCTCCTCGCTTTAGCTACATCCTTCTTCCACTGAGCTAGATCCTGGCCATAAACTACTGGGGGTTTAACTACATTTGTCTTGATGTAATCTAGTAGCATGTTATCATATAATACCACCTCCATATGGATCTTCCATGCCACAAAATTTTTGGTTCCTTCCAGAGCATACTCAAGCCCGATTCCGATGGAAGTCATCTTCTCAATATTGGAGAAAGTCTGCAACATTGATCTTGAAATTCGAACCTCCTGCACAAAATTTGAATTATATTCTCTACTATTGTGATTTCAGCCTCTATACCATGTATAAATTCCTTGTACATTCAAACAACTAATGATATTTATCTAAATAAAATTACTTGAATCTACTCTACCAACTGCGGAAACAATTAAACGATTGTGAATTCACAAAGCATACAAGAGACACAATTCAATCAATGCAATACACACTAATTTCTAGGGAAAATCCACAACTAAAAACCCCTCCTATATGTATATTGCATTAGTCATAAAATATGAGAAGATTACAATGCTTTTCTCAAGCCTGAGCAATCTCTGCAATATCTCTATCTATCTCACTGCTTCCTAGACAAGCCTTGGCAAATACTTAACCATTTTTCTTCTTGCCAAAGTCCCTATTTTCTTTTGTTGTTTCCTTGGGAATTAGACCCTATTAATTATGGAAATTCCTCATCCATAACTGCACAATCCATCATAGGCCTTCCACTGACTGCATGCACCACATGTTAAAATTTGGATGATTATACAACTGATAGTACATTTCCCTTGAACTCCAATTTCAACTAGGTAACTTGTAAATCACACATGCATGAGTTATGTAAGGATGATTTATCAGTTAACTATTTGAACATTGAAATTGCACACCATTGCTAGACTTGCTACTAGTTCCTCCAATAGTTGGAACTAGTTTAACTGAGTTAACTCAGTTCTACTAAATTAATTAATTACAACTCAAAATAAACTCAACTTGGGCTCCTATAAAGTAGGAAACACTCTACATGACTCAACTTAGAACCTCAACTCGAATTAACTGAACTAACTAAGTCAAATTAGCTTAGTCAACTCGTACAAGTTGTCACATGATGTGGAATTACAATTTTCTCCTAATTTAATTCAAGGGAAAATTAAATTAGAATCTTTCTTGGTACCATTTTCAACACTGCCTCTTAGCAAGAAATGGATTCACATCTACCCTGATCCAACACCTTTAGAATATATTCCACGAAACATCTCTCACTGTTTTTGTTGCTACTGCAACATCTGCAAATGAGAATAACAAAAAATAATCATTGAATCAATCTGCAACTATCTACTGGGAAAACTGTGTTGCTGCTAACTTTGCTACTTAGCCTCATGCTCTGCTGTCAACACTCCCCCAACTAATGAATATTGTCCCCCTCGCCCCCACCGTAGCAAGGTATTGAACCATGAGATTAAAACACCTCAATGGATCCTGCCCAAATTTCTACACTCTTGGGGCTATTGCTTCACATCGCCTCATCTCTGACTTGGAGGTATGGATGCATGTGCTCCCTCTACCAATTTGGCTAGAAATTCCCCCCTACTGGAGGTCTCTACTTGAGTGGGTGTCTCCACTCAGCCTCCTCTCCGATTCTCCACAACTTGTTGAGGCTCCTTCTGAGGCTACATGTTGAGAGGTAATTGAAGCTCCTTCTCAACCACCAAGTATCTTAGACCTTTTCCTTTCTCTCAAGGCTTTGCATGCATCTTATACATCAAGTGCATACAATTTCTTGACTCACACACTAATCTGCTTCACTTGTCTCGTGGTGATGTGTTTAAGGAAAACCTTCCCTTTGCTAAATATCACATTGTAGCCATGGTCTTCCAATACCACAAAGGAAGCAAGATTCTTCTTTAATCCTGGAAAAAAGATCACATCCTTGAGTCTTAGAGGGGAGCTAGACTCCCTTTGAAAAGTAACTTGACCGATGTCGGTCACACTATCCCTTCCGTCGTCTCCAAAATCAATGTTCTTCTTGAGGTATTTCTCCTCCAAGTCACTAAAGAGATCTTTATTCCTTGTCATATGGAACGAGACACCTCTTTCGAGATACCACATGCTTCCCATTACTATGCTTGTCATGCACGCAAAGAGAGTAAAATCAAGCTCGAATTGTGAAGCTAGAGCTTCACCTGCTGCTACAACTGCAGGCTCCTTCTTCCTTGCCTTCTTCTCTGGAAATTTCGTGGCATTGTGCCTAAATTCATGATAATGAAAGAACTTGATGTTGGAAAATTCTTTCTTCTTTCCATCCTTGCCCTGGGACTTCCTTCCATTAGATTTCTTTCCTTTGCTAACTAATTCAAAGTCCTCTTCCACTTCTTAGGATGAGGTCCCATCTCAGTTGTCCCAACTTATTTCTTCCTGCACTAGATCAGACCATAACCACTCCTAAATTGGTAATTTATCTCTACCATTAACATAATCTTGATAGATATGCAAGCTCTTTGGAAGACCCAATATAGCTAGAGCTACCAAAGCTTCTTCTGGAACAATAATACTAAGCCCACCAAGTTCATCATGACACTGTGTAAACTTGCTTAGGTACTGCAGAATTGTATCATTCTTTCGCATCTTGATGCTACAAAGCTTGTCATTCAGTGCCAACTTTTTGTGGTCACTGTTGTTCTCAAACAAGTATATCAGTGTTTTCCACATCGCTAATGGAGTTTCCTTCCTGTGGATATTCGAGACAATATGATATCGAACTCCCTCCAATATGATCCTCTTCGCTTTAGCTACATCCTTCTTCCACTGAGCTAGACCTGGGTAAATCATAGACCACACATGCATGATTTATTTATGGTTGATTAGCTCGTTGAACATTAAAGTTGCACCCCACTGCTAGACCTCCTACTAGTTCCTCCGACTGTTGGAACTAGTTTAACTGACTTTAACTCAATTCTACTGAATTAATTATTTACAACTCAAAATAAACTCAACCCGAGCTCCTATAAAGTAGGAACCATTTTACATGACTCAAGTTAGACCCTAAACTCGAATTAATTGAACCAACTAAGTTAAACTAACTTAATTAACTCATACAAGTTGTCATGTGATGTGGAATTACAATTTTCTCTTAATTTAATTCAAGGGAAAATTAAATTAGAATATTTCTTGGTGCCATTTTCAAAACTTTAACCCACATACCTACAATATTTTAACAACATTTTAGACCAATTTTATTTCTATATTTAAATCAATAACATCGACTAAATCACCAACAATCACTATGACATATTTACACACTTAGTTGTGGCTTCAACTTATCTTTGAAATAGTTTATGAAATTGATATACTTATAGAACTTTTTGTAACACTACAACAAAACCATGTGATTAATGCCCCTTTTTTCTTCCTTTTTTGCATGCAGAACCCATTTTTAGTGCCATTTGCATTCATTTATCAAATATGTGCAAAACTTGATGCAAAATCGCACCGGGTTTTGCACCAAGTCTTACACCAAGTTTAGCATTAGGTATTGCAATAGGTTTTGCACCAGGTTTTATTCCAAGTTTTGTACCATCCTTTGCACTAGGTTTTGTTCCAATTTTTGCATCAAGTTTGGCACCTAATTTTGTTTCACCTACTTTTTCATCCTTTATTGCATCCAGTTTTTGCACCTACACTTGCATCAACTTTTGCATCCTATTTTAAATAATTTTTTGCATCCCCTTTGTGCCAAGTTTTGAGTCAAGGTTTGTGTCTATACTTTTGTTGCATCCACTTTTGCATTTTGTTTTGCATCCATATTTACATCTTCTTTTGCATCTATTTAGTATCCATTATTGCATCCAGTTTTATTGTGACACAATTTGTGCCTAGTTTGACACCTCTCTTTGCACCCACTTTTGCTTCTAATTTTGCATCCACATTTGCATCCTCATTTGCGTATAGGTTTTCATCGACTTTCATATCTAATTTTGCATCCCTTTTTGTATCCACTTTTCCATCAGGTTTCTGTCTCGTTTTTCATCTACTTTTGCATCGAATTCTGTTGCATTTGCTATTGCACCCATGTTTACCTCCATTTTTGTATCCCTTTTTGCATCTTCGTTTACATCAAAGTTTGCTTCTTTTTTTGCATCTATCATTACATCCACTTTTTTCGTGCCATAATTTGTGTCATGATTTTCACTTATGTTGTACCCACGTTTGCTTCTAATTTTCATCCATGTTTGCATCCTCTTTTGCATCCAAGATTTGCATCAAATATTACATCTCTTTTTGCATCAAATTTTGTGTCGGGTTTATCCATTGGGTTTTGCGTCTCGTTTTGTATCTACTTTTGCATATACTTCCATTGAATCCATTTTTGGCATCAAATTTTGTTTCACCTATTGCACCCATGTTTGCACCCACTTTTATGTTCCTTTTTGCATCATGTTTTGCATCCAAGTTTTCATATTTTTGTGTGTATATTGTTACACCCACTTTTGCATCCACTTTTGTTGCGCCACAATTTTTCATATCTCGTGCCTACCATTGCAACCCAATTTTTTTTACACTTTTGCATCCACATTTGCATCCTATTTTGTGTCCAAGTTTGCATTGAATATTGTGTATGTTTTTTCATCCCCTATTGCATCCACTTTTATGTTAGGTTTTGCATCTCATTTTTCATATACTTTTGCATCCAAACACCATGGTTTTGTTTGTAGGCTATGGGAGTGTTTTTAAATAGCGTGACATGGCTGGAATCCTTCTGGAATCCATTTTCCCTTCCATATTTTCTATAAATGTGATTGAGGTTACTTTTTTAGTTCGGTTTCCATGAGTACCTACTGACACGGGTAAAAGGCCCCCTTCTCTTTTGTCTTATGCCTCTTTTTCATTTGTTAGTGTTATTAATTTGAATATACATGTGACTAATACCTCTTCTACCATATTCCTTTCAGGGGAAAGGATGTAATTGGAGAAACTCATCAACTTACTCCTGAGAAGATACATGTAATTTCTCTTGTCCATCCTTCGAACCCTTTATTTTGTTCCAACCTTTGGGGCATCAATTTATACATTTGAACATAGTTTCTCATCCCTACACTAGGGATTAAGTTTATATGCCACCGTATTAAATATTTTATATTCTTAGCAGAGAGCTGAGTTTGGCTTGCCTGACCCTCGGAATAGAGTCTAGCCCTCATAAATTTTTCTAGGGTTTTCCTACGCCCTTTTCTTTCAACATAAGTTTTTTAATATGGGTTATGTATATTCTATTAAAAATGGTTTTTAACCATGGAATTTGGATATCTGAGGTTCGCTCATGGCTCCTTTTCTACACAATATCACCACAGGCGAGAAGAGTATCCCTTTGGTTTGAATTATCCATTATTCAAGACTTAAATATTTTTCTTAACTCCATATACCCTAATTAAAATTTAAAATTGGGCAACTTTCCCATCTTGGATATTTATAAATTCTACTTGTAGGGGGGCTTCATCGCATACAACCATCATATTTTTCACTTTTATAGCATTCCTCTCTTGTACTAACATCGATTTAGTTACATGGTTTTTAGGCTACCATTTTACTGAAATTCATACACTTATTTTTTATGCACATGACACTAAATAATTTCAGAAATAGGCATGGTAAATTTTAATTTCTTTAGATAATACGTGATTTGAAAAGGTGGAGGCATTAGTGGATTTTCCTTTGAATATTTGGGAGCACTGAAAGGCTTGGTCAAGGTGGAACTTGGCTATTTTGATGCATGGAACTTCCCACCATTCCCTATGACGCAAATATCTTTGGAATGTTTAACTACTTTGGGCTCTTCTCTTATCGAGACAAATAGCTTATTGAAATTAGAAGCCCCTGTCATAGCCTTTCTCTTAGAAATATCAACACCTTTGGACACCTCCCTTCTTATATTTTAATATACCTTGGAGCTTATTATCTTATAAAATTGATAGCATTAAACCTAGGTATGAGGTCATATTCCTTCTCACCTCGACCATGATATCATTAGACTCCATTCTCAATTGAGCATGACACAGATCAAAGGGTTGTTCATATTGTCAGATGATTCTCTCCATATGGTTGTTCTTCTTCTTCCATCATGAGGATAGATTGAGAATCGAGATGGGGACGGTACATATTCCATAGTTATATTATCATTAGGATGAAACAAAATTTTGGTTTTTAAACTTCTGTGGTTATCATTTTTTAAAGAGCTTCCTTAGGTCAGAAGTTTAAAAAATGAAACAAAATGTTTAGGTCAATGGGATTTTTCACAGGTTCCTCCCTTCCTTGCTCATTTTAGCCTTCATAATAGGGTGGGGAAGGCACTATAATGTGAGATTTAGATATATAAGCTTATGGCAGGTTAGGCTCTTATAGTTTGTTTTCCAATAATTTTCCTAAATGGGTACAAGAGTCAATAACATTGTTCACCATCTTGATGTGTTTTTCCAACCATATCCCTCTAGTATGCACATGGGCTAACAAAAAAAACATAAACATCTTCAATGCGAGCATGGTACCAAACTAGGGAACCTCCAACAAAATCACAAGTCTTGATTTCAAAAGGGGTTGGAATATGGATTTAAAACAAACCTTTCTGAGTCCCACAATAGCTAGTACATGTCCTTGATGGGACGTTGGGCTAAAATTTGAAAAAATATTGGGGTTGTATATATAATAATATAGAATTTGTGCCACTCCAAATACCCCTTCGTATGTTCAATTTTCTTTTGAAACTTCACCCACGGACAAAACAAATCCTTTGGGCGAATAGGGTTACTTAAGTCAATAATGGGGAATTATTTTAGTATTCTCTTCTTAGTTTCACAACCTATTGCTCCAATCCCTTAGAAATAGCTACTATTCAATCCAAACTTCACACACTATAATAATTCCTTACCCCTAACAACCCTGCAAATAGTCTTATTTGGCTCTAAACTTGAAAAAATTCATAATTTTCCTATTCTAATCCAACATAATTTGCTAGCTAAGTTTTTTGTGTAAGGAACTAGATCAAGGTAAACTACAAGTGATTAAATTGATGCTCTTGCTCCATTAGTTAGTTACTTTTCTTTAGCTTGTGGCTTAGCTACCTATGCTTCTGCTCATGGATATACAACTGTAAGGTATGATACTAGATATGATGCTTATGGATATGATTTTTAATCTGTCAATGAAACTGTTGATGCTACTGTTGTTGATGGTTAATAAACTGGTATTGGTGCTAGAATAACTACTAGCTTTGTTAGTTAATGCCTTGCTATATTGCAGATTGACAATGTTGTTTATGATGATGATGCTTAAATATGCTTATCAATTTTAACTCTTCTTATGAGAATATTTCAATTTGAGTATCCTTGTATCTCGTTGTCTAATTATAAATACTTCCGTAGTTAAGAGGGAGTGTTGAAAAATGTAACTAGGTTCGGTCTTCATAATTATCTTTGTACTTGTATCAATATGTATTTATTTCAAAAAGAAAAAAGAAGAAAAATAAATTTATTATTATTGTTTTATTCAAATCACGTTCTTCATGCTTTTAGGGTTTATTGAGTCAAGAAGAAATTTTTTCATGTGTCAAAGTCCCATTTGGACGAATTGTAACAAAAATAAAAATATTATTTTGAGTCAAAAATAGTCATTTTGTCCCACAAGACCAAGTCGGCCCTGCCTTGAAGAGGCCCTATTTAACCTTTTGGATGGCTATAAAAGGAAGAGACTTTGACCTCATTTGCTCACTCACTCACACACTTTGATTTTTGTGCAATTAAGGAGAAGAAGAGTGAAGGCCAAGGAGAGTTAGAAGAATCTAAAGAAGGAAGAAAAATTGAGTTTCTACTTGTGTTTAATCACATGTGTGAAGTTGTTTGGGTTACTCTACAAATTACAAGGCCGAAATCCTTGATATAAAGATAGAATAACCCCTTTGCATACCTATAAATTTGGTAATTATTTATCTCGTGATGATCAACCATGCATTAATCTTAAAAATCCTCACCATCCCATAAATAGGGTTGATCTGCATTGTTGAGGAGTGGACATTGTGTTTCCTAAAGATAATTTTGGACTGCCTTGTATGGGTCCCTAAGGTTACCATACAATTTTGGAGAAGGGGGGCATATATCCTAGCTGCCCTATAATATGAGTCCCTCTAACTCATTCAATAAACATCATAAAAGGGTGATCCACATATTGAATACATACATGCAACATCTCGGTCATACCCATACCCTATTTCTGCAAAGTTTCTAGGGAAACTTTGTTTTTGCGGAGGTGTTGGTTTGCAAAGTTGTAGAACCAAAATTTTGACTTGAATAAGTTTGACCAACTTTGATTCTCATTGACTTGGTTTGGTTGGAGGAGATATGAAGGTGTGCTAACTTAGTTTCTTATGGAGGTCTTAGTCTTGGTCTTGGGTCTTGGATGTCTCACTTTGATCTGATTTTATAAGAAGAGAAGTTGTTTGGGTTTTCTCCCTTGTGGGGTTTTCCTCTGTCTTGGAGCCTACATCTTCAGTTCTTTTTCTTTTGTGATCTTCATGAAATTTATGTTTTTAGTAATTGCTTGATGAATATTGCGACCACTTAATTTTGATCGAGTGAATACACTAGCACAATCACCAATTAAACAAGAAAAAAAATGTTTGGTACATTTAACAATGACATTCCATTCATGTTTATTTTCCTCCATTTTCTCAATTCTCTATACATACATAATCAATTTTTGTTTTAAAAAAATATTAGAAACTTTCCTTAAAACAACCACAAAACAAAAGTACATAATAAATAACGATAAATATAACTTATTGATAAATTGAGCTAATCATTTAAAACAACTCCCTAAAATTTTAATAACTCTGTCAAAACTTTAAAGAGAAATACCATCTAAATAGTGAATTTCAATGCCTTCACATATTGACATGAAAAACAACTCTATTTGGTGAAACCTATACCATCTAAATAGTGAATTTCAATGCCTTCACATATTGACATTCACAACAACTCTATTTGGTGAAACCAATATATTAACATATGGATTTTTTCTTTTGTTACAATCTATGAATTAAAATTTCTAAGTCATCAAAAGGATGAGTTTCCATCACCTTTATTCCCCTTAATAACATCTCTTCATTTAAACAATAATTAGAATGCTGGTCTCTCACAAACATAGAAAACGAGAAAATAATATAAAGATGTCAACACCAAGGTAACCACTCATCATGGTTTTATATTTAGATTCTTTTAATTTTACTCTTATTAATGACACTACAAATATAGCTTATTAAATTATTGAATTTATTAATAAATATTTAATTTAAAATCTAAATTTAATCCATTTTCAATTTAAAATCTTTCAATTTTCAAAAAAGGTCTTGAAAAACTTTTTAAATTTATGTAGAGGTCAATTATTCCTTCTTAAATTCCTTTACATTGTTTTGGTTTTTTTGAACACAGAAACAAAGAAAACTTTCACTTCTTTCATTTCTAGGGTTAATTCATTATGCTATGGTTTCAAATCCTATTATGTTGCTTGCATAGTGAGCAAATATTATGCTACCTTCATGATGAACAAATTATAAAGAATCTAATGTTTACTCAGAGCAAAGAAAACAAGCCATGCGCTCTCACACCAGTCGATCATATTCTTCACAAGAGATAGAGACATTGAGTCATAACTTTAAACTAATGAATACAAAAATATATATTATACCATATCTGAATTGGATTTATAATTAGCTACCAACTAATATTGGTTATCTTAATAGGGTGGAATTATAACTACCTACTAACCAGGATTGGTTCTCTTACTAGGGTAGAATTATAACTACCTACTAACCATGATTGGTTCTCTTACCAGGGCATGGATTCAGTGGGTTGTTCATAAGAATTAACTAGGCAGCTGGGAAATCAGCTGAAGTGCTTCTCCAATAACAATTTTTACAGCAACATCATAGCTATGAGTTGTTTTTTCTTTAAGTAGACACTAAAAGAACGGATTCACAAACAAATAACTAGTGAAATGTTGACGAGCCTAAAACTTTGCCAATTTTGTTTCTTGATTTTATTATATGGAGAGTAATATGTCAAGATTTCCTAGGGGCTACTAAATAACCAATAGCTCTGTAAAAATTGATCTCTAATACTTATAGGGTCACAATCCACTTCACACAAAGGAACTAACCAGGGCACGGAGGTGCAGAAGGAGCTCATCAGGTTCCTGAATTTGGGAGTCTTGATAGAGGGAAACGTGTTGCCTCAAAAAATGACCCAGAAAACCATGCTGGTGCACACCAATACTCTGTTGTAGGGCTAATCCTGAATCCGGTGAGAGATTTTGGAAGTAATTCAAAAATTTCTTTGGATTTGCACTCTTAGTTTTCACAACTATATAAAAATTAATGGTGGTGGAAGACAACTTAATCCTTGCCACCCAAGTTAGAAATTATGTCTTACAAAAAATTGTATAAAAAATTATAACATATATTGGTCAATGTTAAATTGATAGTGGCCAATAGACAAATGTAATTCCATAGTTTTACTTTGGAAGTAACGAATAAATTGAGATGTGAAATGGATAAATAAAATGTTCAGAACTAAATTTTAGTGGGTAGTAAACTACTAATAAGTATACACATTTACAATTTTACTCCTACATAAGTGCTAAGAAAAACATAAATAATAATGGGAAGTAACTACAGGTAAGTAAATTTATTTACATCTTATTTCTATCCATTTTTAACATAAAGACTCACTTAGACTCACTTAAATTATGGTAGGAAACTGATGATAAAAATGTGATTTACCTGAGTATGCATCATTTTCAAGGATTTTATTTTTGAATGTTTTTCATGGAAAACTTAAGAATAAAATATCACTACATAGATAGCTAAAAATAATGCATGAATATGTTATGGGTATCTAAAAATCATGCATGAATATTGCAACGACATTGTTACGTGGATTAATCCCTCTTGCGGACAAGAGCGATCTCCCTAGTACTCCAGCGAGTAACTAGAAACAAAGATCCACTTAGAAACCTTTTCCTCTAGATTAATTGCATTTCAAAATTATTATAATAAAGTAGAGAGGACATGCCCCTACCTTGAAATCAAAACACTTGTTGTAGTCTTTTGTCATGTCGCTCCAAAGTGATTTCTCCAAAGAGTAGAACCTGCAATCAAAGACAAGACAAAGAATCAAAGCATCTGCAACATATAATAATCAGAAAATGATAATCCAAGTTAGTGATCAAGGAGTCTAAGTATTGACGTTATTCCAATAAGCATAGAAACAAATCATTGAGAAAAAGAAATCCATATGTATTATCTTGAATAAAAAGAGTAATCTTACAACATGATGCCTTGATGTCGTACATATTTCTCCCGGGGTCTTGAACAATCGTTTCTCCTTCAGTTTGATAAGCCTTCCTCTCTGAATACCAGCATAGAGTTATAGACACAAGGGTGTGATCATTCTCATGCCAACAACAACTCAACAGTGTAGAAAGTATGCACTCTTATGAACTATATTCAACTTAGAAACTGTATAAATTAGTCTCTAATTCCATTGGTATCTACCATGTGTGTACAGTCTACTTCAATATCTACCCTTCAACTTGAAACTTGAGCTCAATTTATAGGGAAATGGAGGTAGTTTCAGTTTCATGAAGAGGGGGATGGATTCCTCTCATGAAGGATTTGAGTTCCATGGACCAAGGGATAAGCTCCATGAGTGGAGGGATAAATCTTGAACTGATCCTGACTCTAGAAGCTTCCAGTTGGGAGAATATTCGACCAACTAGGCTTTTAGAATTTGTTAGGTCCATATATTACTAGTATAGTCCCTTATTGTTATTAGTGTAACCCCCTTATTGTTATTATTGTACCCTTGTAACCCCCATTTTGTTATTATTGTGCCCTTAAATTATTATTGTTAGGTCGGCTAGGATTACATTGTGGCCCACTAGGATTACATTATGGCCCCATGGACTCCTATATAGAAAGGAGGTTTTGTAAATTGTATCATCCAAGAATTGTTCATTTATGTAATGTATTGGAGGTTGCCCCCTCGAAGTGGCTCATTTCTAAGGCGTTGATATCTCTTTTTTTCTATTTTTGGAGCTGGTTACACAACATTTGGTATCAGAGCTTTGGATTCTAGGGTTTCGCTGCTCCAAACAGGTCATCGTGGCATTTTCGCTATAAATTTTTTTCTACGAAGTTTCAGATGCTGAAATTTTTAGGGTGCGAAGCCGAAATCCTGAGGAAGCTTGTCTAAAAATTTCAGACCTTGGTTCGCAATATTTGCGGAGATATCATCTGTGGAAGTCAGGTCTTTTTTTCAAGCTCCTAAACAGGTCATCGTGGCATTTTCGCTATAAATCTGTTTCTACGAAGGTTCAGAATCTGAAATTCATATGGTGCGAAGCTGAAATCCTGAGGAAATTCATCAAAAAATTTCAGAGATTGGTTCGCAATATTTTTGGAGATATGATCTGTGGAAGGTAGTGCTTTTTCAGGCTCCTGAATTTCATCTCAAAGAGGTGATCGTGGGAAAACTTCAATAACTCTCTCTCTGGGCATTGGATTGAAGTGCCGTAAAAAGTGGTCGCAAGTAAACAGACTGAAGTTTCTTCGCTATCAATTTCAGAGACAAAGGACAAAACAGTGACACGTGGCAATTCGTACAAGTTCGCTCTACTGAACCAGTCCAGAATTAGGTCATTGTGGGAGATTGGACACAAATTTGTCTTGGAGAATCCAAATCAGGTTAGACCTGTGGCATTCAAAAGATAATTCAGAGGGCTACTTCAGTGCTTAATTTCAGATATTGAAAATCTGAAATAACAGAGATAATACAATTTCAATATCGAGCTCCTCAAAGCTAGTAAAAGGTGTGTATTTTTTTCCGAATTGCATAAGTCTTGTTTGAAGAATCAATTTGAATTGATTCCAAGGGCATATTGTAAAATATATATCAGTATTTGGTTCTAAAATATCCCTCATAAAAATAATTCAACACCCATTAAGCCTTCAGAAGGCTCTACTATGACTCATGAAGATGAAGAATTGCAACATGATCTCTCAAAATTACAAGAGCAAGTGCAACAAATTTCAGTCTCGCAAAGAGCAACAAAAAATGAAATGGAAGTTTTGAAGAAAGGCGTGGAAGCTAAGATGGATGGCATGGAAGTTGGCGTGGAAGCTAAGATGGATGGCATGGAAGCTAAGATGGATGACATGAAAGACAACATGGAAAACATGAAGAATGATCTAAAAGCAGGCATAGAAGGTTTGACAAAGTTGATACAAGAAATGTTTCCTAATGGTGAAAAGATAGTAGAAGAACCTCATGATGAGAACAAAATAAATGTTAACCATGATTTCATAAACTCTAATGTTGGCGGGAAGAACCACCATATTCCAAAAATGGATATGAGGAAGTTTGATGGAAAGGATCCTGTAACATGGATACTACAGATGGAGCAATATTTTGATCTCCATAATCTGCAAAACACACAAAAGGTACGCATTGCAACTTTACATTTAGAACAAAATACATTTGTATGGTATCGATGGCTTTGCTCCCATAAAAAAATTGTCACTTGGTCAATTTTTACGGAGGAAATGATAGCACATTATGAGGATACAAAGAGAAACGCCTTCTTTAGCCAATTGATAAATCTCAAACAAAAGGGTTTAGTGGGGCAGCACATTGAGGACTTCCAAAAATTGAATATAAGGGTAACTGATATTCCAGAGGAACACAGGATCGATCTCTTCATAGGTACTTTAAAGGATAACATCCAACATGAAGTTCGCGTTTTGGAACCAGATTCATTGGAGAAGGCATTCAGGTTGGCAAGAAAAGTTGAATGTAAAATAATGGCGACAAGGAAGCCTACCAATCAATTCTATAAAGAAGGAAGTGTTGCTACAACTAGATTTCTACAACCTACAAGGTTGACACCACAACAATTGGAAGAAAAAAGAGCAAAAGGGCTTTGCTATAGTTGTGATAGAAAATACACTAAAGGTCATAAGTGTGCTGAGAAGAAATTATTTTACATAGATTGTGAAGAGGAAGAAGAAAATGAACAAGAAGAGCATATACACCAGGAACCAGCTCTAGAAGAGGAAGAAATGAATCCGACCATATCGTGTAATGCACTGGCAGGAATTACCACTCCTCAAACTCTCAAGATAGAAGGACATATCAAAAAGAAAAAGGTAATAGTGTTGATTGATTTAGGTAGCACCCATAATTTGATTCATTATAAGGTAGCCAAGGAATTAAATTATTTCCTATACCCAGCACCAGAATGTCAAGTGATGGTTGCAAATGGAGGAACTATAAATTTCTCTGGAAAATGCCATAATACCAAGCTAACCATGGGGGAATATGTATTGACTAGTCCAATGCTTTCCATTCCTATGGAAGGTGCTGATGTTGTACTAGGAGTACAATGGTTACAATCTTTGGGGACGGTAGCTTTTAATTTTCAAGAACTTTTCTTGAAATTTTTTCAGAAGGAAAGGAAGTTGAATTACGGGGTATTTCGGGGAAGCCGGGAAAGACAATAAGCTCTAATGTCATGACAAAGCTTCTAAAAAAAGAACAACGAGGCGTCATTGCACAATTATGCTCACTAGAAGTTCCAACATCAAAATCATCTATTTCTGCAGATCTCCAACAAGTCTTGGACAATCATTCCAAGGTGTTTGAAACTCCAAAATGACTCCCACCTATTCGTGATCATGATCATGCTATTCATTTGATTCCAGGAAGTGTTCCTCCAAACATCAGGCCTTATAGATATCCTTATGTCCAAAAGAGCGAAATTGAACGTATGATTGCAGAAATGTTAGAGGCGGGTATAATTCAACCTGGTCAAAGTTCTTTCTCTGCTCCTGTAGTATTGGTACACAAGAAGGATGGATCATGGCGAATGTGTCCGGATTATAGGGAGCTCAATAAGCTCACCATTAAAGACAAATTTCCCATTCTTGTGATTGATGAATTATTGGATGAATTACATGGATCAATTTATTTTACCAAGTTGGATCTTCGTTCAGGATATCATCAAATTAGAATGAAGACTAAAGATATTCCAAAAGCAACATTTCGAACTCATGAGGGTCATTATGAATTTTTGGTCATGCCTTTTGGCCTTACCAATGCACCTTCTACATTTCAAGGGTTGATGAATTCCATTTTCAAACCCTTCCTTAGAAAATTTGTGCTAGTATTTTTTGATGATATACTAATCTACAACAGATCTTGGAAGGATCATGTTGAACATGTTGAGAAGGTGCTCAAACTATTGCAGGAGAAACAATTATATGCAAAAAAATCCAAATGTTTCTTTGGAGTACAAGAGGTGGAATATCTGGGTCATATTGTGTCTCACGAGGGTGTTAAAGTAGACCCTAACAAAATTAAAGCCATTAAGGAATGGAAAGTCCCCACAACCATAAAGCAGTTGCGAGGATTTCTCGGGTTAACAGGGTATTATCGCAAGTTTGTTAAGAATTGTGGGAGAATAGCAGCACCTCTAACAACATTATTGAAGAAAGATGCATTTTCATGGACTCCTGAAGCAACTAAGGCCTTTGAACATCTTAAAGAGGCAATGTCCCTAGCACCGGTCTTAGCTACGCCAGACTTCACAAAAACCTTTATTGTGGAATGTGATGCCTCAGGAAATGGAATTGGTGTTGTTTTAATGCAGGAAGGAAGACCCATTGCTTTTGAAAGTCGTCCAATCAAAGGAAAGTATTTACAGAAACCTATTTATGAGAAAGAAATGTTAGCAATATTGCATGCACTAAAGAAATGGAGAACTTACCTAATGGGAAGACACTTCAAGGTAAAAACTGATCATGATAGTCTTAAGCACTTTTTGGAACAAAGACTATCTTCAGAAGAGCAGCAAAAATGGGTCACAAAGATGTTGGGTTATGACTTTGAAATAATCTACAAAAAAGGAAAGCTTAATGTTGTTGCAGATGCACTCTCAAGAAAGAATGAAGAAGTGGAAGCATTGCTTTGTGCCATTTCTATTATCCAACCAGATTGGATAACCGAAGCAAGAGAGGAATGGAATAAGGACAAAGATGTATGGACACTCATTCAAAAGTTGCAGCAAGATCCTAGTACATCTGATACATTTAGTTGGAAAAATGATTCCTTATGGTACAAAGATCGCTTATATCTTTGTAAGAATTCCCAACTAAAACAAAATATTCTTCTGGAATTGCACACTTCTCCTTTGGGAGGACACTCAGGATTTTTAAAAACTTACCACAGGGTGAAGAAAGAATTTTTTTGGGATGGCCTTAAATCTGATATTCAAAAGTTTGTGGCGGAATGTTTGGTTTTCCAGTAGAATAAAGTTGAGACAATTAAGACCCCGGGACTTCTACAACCTTTATCCATTCCAAGTCAATGTTGGGAGAAGATTTCAATGGATTTTATCACAGGTTTACCTAAGTCCGAAGGAAAGAGTGTCATCATGGTGGTAGTTGATAGACTTACCAAGTATGCACACTTTTGTGCATTATCTCATCCATTTAAAGCAAGTACAGTTGCTACTACATTTATGGACAGAATTCAAAAGCTACATGGAAGCCAAGGGTTATTGTGAGCGACAGAGATCCCATTTTTACTGGAAATTTTTGGACGGAGTTATTTTCTTGTTTGGGTACTCAATTAGCTCATAGCTCATCTTATCATCCTCAATCTGATGGTCAAACTGAGATAGTAAATAAATGTTTGGAAGGTTATCTTCGTTGTTTTGTATCTGATAAACAAACACAATGGGTCAAGTGGTTACCTCTTGCTGAATGGTGGTATAACACTTCCTTCCATCCTGCAGCAAAAATGACCCCATTTATGGCACTTTATGGATATCATCCACCATCCATCACATCATCTTTAAGGGAAAATTCGAAGGTTCAAGCAGTGGAAGATCACATCGAGCATCAGCAAGAAGTTCTCCAACTCTTAAAGGATAACCTGAATTTAGCACAAAATCGAATGAAACAACAGGCAGATCAACATCGCAGCGAGAGAAGTTTTGATGTAGGAGATTGGGTATTTTTACGGCTACAACCATACAAACAAATGTCCCTCAAGCAAGCTAAGAAGGATAATAAATTATCGCCAAAGTACTATGGTCCTTACAAGGTGTTGCAAAAGATTGGTACTATGGCATACAAATTGGAGCTTCCTGCTTCTTCACGAGTGCATCCAATTTTCCATGTTTCATGCTTAAAGAAGGTTATAGGTGAAAATCTTCCAGTTCAAACAATATTGCCAAAAATTGATGAGGAAGGAAAAATCATATTGGAACTTGAAGCGGTCACAGAAACACGAACTCGATAGCTACGAAATCAATCAATTTCAGAGTATCTCATCAAGTGGAAGAACTTACCCACTGAAGATTCTACATGGGAGGATGAGAATTTTATACAGAAGCACCTAGAGCTACTCAAGTGTTGAGGACAACACTCTTTTGAAGGAGAGGGGCATGTTAGGTCCCTATATTACTAGTATAGTCCCTTATTGTTGTTAGTGTAACCCCCTTATTGTTATTATTGTACCCTTGTAACCCCCATTTTGTTATTATTGTGCCCTTTAATTATTATTGTTAGGTCGGCTAGGATTACATTGTGGCCCACTAGGATTACATTATGGCCCCATGGACTCCTATATATAGAAAGGAGGTTTTGTAAATTGTATCATCCAAGAATTGTTCATTTATGTAATGTATTGGAGGTTGCCCCCTTGAAGTGGCTTATTTCTAAGGCGTTGATATCTCTTTTCTTCTATTTTTGGAGTTGGTTACATGATAGAATTTACCTTTTTCTTTTATTTTCTTTTCACAGGGGTGAGTAGGTAATAGTGGAAAAAAGTGCGAGAGTTGCCGCAGTTTATGGATAGAACAACAACACATGTGCAGGGAAAGGCTATAAAAACCGCGTAGGTAGACTTTTAAGGGTTTTACAGAGGCTTTCTCCAATTCCAAGACTTGATTTAGGAACATTGGTGTTTTTGACCTCAAAGGGAACACGATATGGATGGTGATAGAACCATATGAACAATCAAATGTCATGGTGAAAAAATGACGTGTAACACACATCCATAAATTATGGCATAAAATATGTGAGATAATTATCAAGGTGACATTATATTGTGTGAAGGTTGCAATAAGACGCTCAAATTATGGTCCAATCAAATGTTTAAAAAACGTTTTTTAATATTATTGAAAAATATATATCTATTTTTTACAAGGTTAAATATTATAAATTGCATTGGTCAATTCTAAATTAATAATAATAAATAAACAAATAGATTGCTAAGAATAATACTAAGAGACTATGTCACAAGGTTCGTGGAACTTCAATATTGAGGTTTGAATTTTGGCTAACCTTGAAAAAAAATTGAGGTTTGACCAACCTCATCGAACCTCATAGTCATTAGCCAAGTCCATAGATCAAAACTCATAACCTCATGTCACAACTCAAGCTTGTAATCCATCCTCACAATTTCCATGTTCGTGATAACATTTTTTGTGTTTATTGATGTTGATATCTTAATATTTTATCCAAAATTTCATTTTAAACTTTATATATATATATACTAACCTAATTATGAACCTTATCCAAATCTCATCAAAAAAATTGAATTTGAACTGAACCTAATCATTTCCAAACCCGAACCTGAACCCAAACCATGTGACTTAGCTAAGAGCCACCCAAAGCCTTTAAAAAATATATTCAAGATAAAATTTGTTTTTATAATTAAAAATGACTTTATTCTCATTTTATAATAAAAAATATATTAATTTATAATAAACTTTTCTTAGCCATTTATCTTTCTTTTAATATTATAAATTATTTTTAACAAGATCGGTTATATTATATTCATTCGAAAAAAGGAGGGCTAGAGCCTTGATACAATGCATTTAAGCAGATATGGATAAGAACAGAAGAAAAATTTTGAGATCTATGGTTCCATACCTTAACATGAAGCTGAAAAATGCCTATTTTACCTACTACATTTAGCTTTTAGATTCTAACAAATTTTCGCAGCAACAAAACACATTTACTATTCATAGATCACTGTGATGCATTTCGAAACACTAAAGAGAGAACTGATCATTTTGGCTGAAGGAAATTTCTCTTGAGATTTGGAGCAAGGCTGAATTTGTCTCCTCTTTTACTCTTTTTTGATGGATTTATCCTCCCTCTGATGATGAGCGCTGCTTCGATCGATGGAGCTGGAACTCCCAGTAATTTTATTTTTGACCATGAGTTACAGAGAATCTGAGGCTTGTTTAACATGTGAGCAATGCTTACTAATTTTGTCAAAAGAATTATTGAGGTTGGTGCGTTGGTGGAATAAAAACCCCATCTTTGAGGAGCATTGCTCCTTCCATTGATTATGTACGGCTTTGGTCTGATCCAGTTCTTTTTTGAGGGAGTTGCAGAGGGGAAACCTTGATTCAATTCCATTATGAAAGGATTGAGAGGTGCAAAGGATAGAACCGAGTGGGCTGGGAATGTTGATGGTGTTTCCAACAGATATTTTAAGGAGAGGGATGGGAAGAAATGTTATAGTGGAGTTTGAAACATGGGCAGAGGGCACCATAGGGTCGATGGAGTGATGCAGGAATTAGGGGTCTTAGAAGAATGTGAGATGGGGCCAAGAGGGGGAGATGAGGGAAATTTATGGAGTTAGGAGAGTGGAGAAACTTCATGTGAACCTTGTGAAGGATCAGGATAGTATATCCAATCATGAATAAATCCAAAGGAGGCGACTTCGAGGATGAGATCATATCCGCTTGGGAATTGGAGCTTTGACTAATTTAGATATGCTGCAGATTTCTGAGGAGTCTATTTACCTTGAGAAGAGAATGAAATTTGGTGTTATCCTGAGTCTTTTCTCCTAGAATTTGAGTTTATGGATGATTCTTTTGAACATACCTAGATGGAGGCTTTTATTTATTTGATGTGTCCTCTTCTAATGCTTCATTAGTTTATTCTTCTATATCATTGCGATTTGATGTGGAAAAGAATTCATCATCATTATCCTCTTTTGTTGTTGTTACCCTGTTGGGAGTTGTGCATGCTTCATCAGGCACAACATCAATATATTCAACAATTTTCTGAAGTCTCTTATTGTAGCATTTGTATCCTTTACTTCTAGATGAGTAACCAAGAAGTATTCCTTCATTTTCTCTAGCTTCAAACTTACCAAGTTTTTCATCATATTTTTGATGAAAAATTTGCTTCCAAAAACTCTAAAATGATTTACAGTGGGAGGCTTACCATACCAGAGTTCATAAGGATTTTTAACACTATTCACAAAAACATCAGCCTTATTGAGAATATTTACTGTGGTATGTGCAGCTTCACCCCAAAAGGTGTCAAGAGTTCTAGACTCATCAAGCATAGCATGAGCCATTTGTTGAACTGTTCTATTCATTATTTCTGCCACGCCATTTTGTTGAGGAGTTCTGGCTATAGAAAATTGTCTTTTTATGCCATGTTGTTCACATAAATCAAATAATTCATATTATATGTATTCTCCTCTTCAGTTAGATCTGAGAAATTTTATTTTTAGATCTAATTCATTTTCAACTGATGCTTTGAAGACCTTAAATTTATCAAATGCTTCATCTTTGTGTTTCAATGAACCGATCCAACACATTCTAGAAAAATCATAAATGAATAAGATATAGTATTGTTCTCCATGAGGTGACTTTTTTCTTATAGGTCCACACAAATCAGTATGTATAAGTTCAAGAGGCTTACTTGTTGATCCTTCTTTGGCATTGAATTGAACTCTGGTTTTCTTATCGAATTGACATGACTTGCATATGGTACTTTCTGGTAGGGTGATGTTGGGTAGATCACGAACAACTTTGAGCCTGCTTGATTTGGTTATTGGAGAAAAACTTAGATGTCCCAACCTTCTGTGCCATAACCAGTTTTCCTCTGATTTTCCTAGGTAACATTTTTCTTGGCCACCTTTCAATATATACAAATTTCTTGGTGTGCTTGTTCCTTTTATTATGGTATTTCGTGTGTAAAGTTCATGAACCATACATGATTTTGATCGGAAGACCACGTAATTTCCTTGGTCACACATTTGGCTAACACTCAACAAGTTATGCTTTAATCCATCAACATACATAACATTACCAACTTTAACCCTTTCTTTTAGAAAAACAAATCATTTACCCTTAATGACAGCAGGGGAGTCATTTCCAAAAGTGACATTCTTTTCTTTCTCTAATGCACTATATGAAATGAGTTTATCTTTATCAACTGTCACGTATTTTGAACATCCGCTATCAATGTACCATTGATTTTCTTAACCTTCTACAAATAATTTTATGCCACAACTTTCGGATTGTAAGTCCTTATTTTTCCACACCTTAGAATTTGTTGATATTTTCTCCTTTGGTTGTAATTTTATCTTGCATTCAGATTTCTCATGTCCAAAGTTATTGCAAAATGAGCATTCAATTTCATCTTTAAGAGGAGATAAATTTTTATAAGTATTCTTCTTGATTCATGTCTCATTCCTTTGTTTTCTTGCTTTTCTAGTCACAATGGCTTTGTATGCAACACATTGAGAAGCTTTGTGACCAAATTTTTGACATGAGAAACATTGTCCATTAAAGAAGAAATTTATGTGATCATAGAACCTTCTAGATTTGTTTACCTTTTGGCTGCTGCTTCTGTTATTGTTCATCCTTAAATTAAAGTGAACATGATTTACCTGTGAAGTGTCTTTGTTCTTCTGTTGAGGGTTGAAACTTCGTTGACTCGCTTTTGCTACATTTATATAGCTTCTGCTTGTGGCTGAGGATTTTTCTGTCTGTGATGATTCACCAATGTATCCAAGACCTTTCTTCAAAAGAGGAGAGTGTCGAACCTTGATAATTTCATCTAAGGTTTCAAATCCTTTAGCAAATCTACGATTTAGATTTTTTATTTTCTCAAGTTCCTTTCTTAGACTTAATATTTCACATTCTAACTTCTAATTATGCTCTCTTTTTCTAAGAGATGATTATTTAGAGTATCTATGGCTACTTTGTTTTCTTCCAAGAATATTTTGAGTTGAATAATTTCTTCAAAGAAATCCTTTTATTCTAAGTCATCTAGAAATTTATCATTAGACTCATTAGTGTTTTTCTCAAATGCCATGACTAATTTTAGATTTTGATCAGATTCTACTTCTTCACTATTTTACAAGCCATCACTATCTTCATGAGTATAATAATTTTTCTTATTGTCAAATCGTCTCCTATTACCTTTTGCAATATCCTTCCCCTTGTCATGATTATATTTATGAGGTGTTGGGGCCCTTGTTTTGAAATTAAACAGTTTTTGAGTTGCGGATAACAGGTGGCGGAACGAAACCACGGTAGACAGAGAGCTGTCACGGTTGCAGAAGAAGGAAGAACAGGTGGTGCAGCCATTGCGGAAGCAAGCACAGATGGTAGAAGGGAGTAACAGAAGACAAGCAATAGAAATCTCGATGATCAGGGAGAAGCAGAGAACAATCGAGCTGAAAGAAAGGAAGAACTGTCAGCCGCGCTAGCGACGGAAAAAATAGGCAGCCAGCCAGCGGAGAAAGGAGGTTGGCACAGTAGGGATCAACGAACATGAGCCACAGGAGAGCTATATTCGTGTTGTTCACTGTGTTCTCTCTCTCTCTCTCTTCATTATGTTCTATTTGATGTGAAATGATTGTAATTAGTTCTGCCAGGATCGCTCTGAGGAGCACTGTAGTGCTCTTTTGTTGATTAATGAAATATATCATTACCTAAGGTTGCTATTATGAGTTTTGTGTTATGTTCTAGTTTAGTTGAATGTGTGGATTATTTAAAATTTTGATTATCATTCTGAATGTGTTCATAAGTATTGTCTTTTTCAGAGTGTTTACTCTTATTTAGAGCACTTGATTATGCCTGGTTTATGCATCTGTTATGCTTGATCGATACCGGATCTGCTCCTAACCTTAGTAAGGTCACAACACGCCTCGGGTGAGACTCTCTGCTCCTCGAAGAAGGGTCAAAATTCCAACGTTGTGCTAGACTACTGCGTAAAACCTTGTTGGTCTCCATCCTGAACTTGGGTCTTGCCTAAGAGACCTTTTCGCTCGCCAAAAAATGGTTTCGTTGCTGGGACCTGAAATTCCATTTTGGAGTTAGATCATGGTATTGTGGATCTTCAAGAAAGAAATATGAAACTGGTGGGATAACCACCTAGATTAGTTCATCGCTCAGCAAGCGGAGTTGAGACAACAAAGGGAGAAAATTGTTAAAAATTGGGTTCTATTCTCTAAATCCACCAACGATATCTACGAAATCTTTTGGGGAAAATTTCTAGAGGAAATATACAACTGGTTGTGAAGACTGCAGGCCAAGACAGTCCAAAGAAGCTCGCGGAAGGTCTGTCGCAAGTCGCTACACATAGATCTGGTAGCACTCCATCGGTTAGATACCGATCTGACCCGAGCTGTAGATTTCTGGGTGCAATCTACCTTGGAAGGATACATTGTAGAGTTCGCAACTGAATTCTACCAGTATTTTTCGAAAGTAGAGGATATATTTAGATCAGGGCTGAGCGGAGAGATGTTGAAGGAGATCCCTCTTTGGATCAAGGCCTTGATGGTAGACGAAGGATTAATGGAGTTCAAAAAATCTGAGATGGAGACCTAAAACTCCAGTACTTGGGGAAGGAACTGAGGGAAAGATGCTACAAGTACGTTGAAAGGGGAATAGGGACATTGATGCCGAGACCTCTAGTAGGTTGAGAGAACGACGAGCACATCGGAGGGTGCAACTCGCAGAGAAGTGGCGAGAAAGGGTGATGAAAGATTTGGAAATACAGGAAAAGAATAGAAAAGACAAGGAGGAGGCGCCTCAGATGAAGAAAGAGATAGAAGGTCAGATGGGTTCCCAAGATATATGAGGGATCGTCAAGGAAGTGCGGCATGTGTATAGGAGCCCAGCCCAAGCAGAGAAGGGAAAGGAGTACAATGAAGATGACGCGCACCCCGAGGAGACGTCCATGTGGAGTTGCATGTTGTGATGGAGCAGCTATTCCGAGAGGGGCCGACACCCATAATCCAAGGTAACTCTATTCCCTAAGGTTCAAGTAGCTCTAGTCCTGACCTTCCCCTGGTACTCTACCAGCCACTAGGTGAAACATTTGTTAAGTTACAAGAATTGAAGTTACTAGAAGTAGGTATGTTGAATAGTGTTCAACCCACGACAATAATACAAACTAGCAGCAGTGCTAGTCATACTGTTTCACAACCAGGAGTTAGGGGTTTTGTTCTAGTAACCCCCACACAAGGAAGCATGGTAGGATATTTTACCTGATACCCAAAGTTCTCTGGGAGGGGTAATGATGATTTTGAACAACACTGGTACCTCTGCGAGTCCATATGGATGGCTCGGCAGACACCAGAGGCAGGTAAGTTGAAAGAATTTCAAACTACTCTCAGAGAGAAAGCTCTACGCTGGTTTATAAAATGGTTTGAGGCTCATCAGAACCTAGCGATAGAAGATGTAAAGAGGGATTTCGTTAAGGAATTCAAATTACCCCAAACAAACCAGCAGGGTTTGTCAGAGATGTGGGAGATCAACCAGCGAGAAAGGGAAACTGCATGGGATCTGATGCGGAGATTCAAGGATGCAATTTGAAAACTCAGCTATCTAATCGATCCAAACCATCAGAGAGATTGGTTCATTAAGGCCTTTCTTCCATTAACAAGAATGCCATTAATGCAACAGAAGATCGAGACGTTGCAAGACACCCTGGAGCAAGTGATAAAGATAGAGGCCATGGCGGGATACCCGCAAGAATTTAAAGGAAGAGCATCGCCTCAGGACCCCTCTATACTAGGGCTACAACATCAAATATCTAGCCTAATAGAGAAACTGAAATAAATTCAACCAATTCGGTAGTCAACGCCAAATGTATGGTGTACACACTGTCTAGCGGAGGGACACGTGACAACCGAATGTCCTAGGTTGCGGGGTTGGAATGTAGGAACATCAACAACAGGAGCACAGGGAAATCCACTCATAGGGGGATTTGCGCAGATCAACACCCAGGGAATATATCCGCCACAACACCAATACACGGGGTTCCTTATGCAATAGAATCCAGCCACAACTGAGTATTGTGAGATATGCAAAAGCATGGGTCACCCACCCCGCTTATGCCCCATCTTACAAAAATACTCCAACATTCCGAATAAAATATAATGTGAGTTCTGTGCTTCTACAACACACATCACGGATTAGTGTAGGGCTCTAGATGCATTAGCGGAATGATTGGACATGCCCTCATATAGGGTGAATGAGGCTCCCCGAGAAAGGGGGGAGGCATGAGAGGGGGTTGAGCTGGAGGGAGAGGTCCAGTGCGATGTTAAAACCATGACCAAGAAGGTCATGTGGCTAGGGAATGTCCACTTCCTAGAAGACCCTGGTGTTCTCAGTGTAGGGTCAACTCGCATGCAACATAATATTGCCCAGAGCTCATTAAAATATGGGAAGAAAGGGCCAGACAAAGAGGAACAAATCTGGTAAATGCAGAGCCAAGGATAACGGAGACGCAAACGATGCAGAACGTGGCCATAGTGACACGAGGATGAAAAAGAATCAGGGAGGATACACACATTATTGACCCTATAAAGTTGATACGGCCCGCATCCCTAAAGCCACTGTTCAGACCAGAAAGACAGAAGAAATTCTTTAAAGAAGCGGTGGAAACTTTTACCCAACTTAGGGGAAGCAAAGGCATTGAATTACAACAGACTGAGGAAGACAATGAGAACCAGGCTAGTTCAAGTACTACGATTCAAGAATGGTTCCACCTATTTCTAAATATTGTTAACAACGCACCAATGTTGGAACATTTAAAGCAGAACTTGGAAGGAGCAGTGCATAAGGCCACATGACCAGGGGAATCAACCGACACAACCCAGAAATACATATGAAGGGTGAAGAGAAATAAGAGAAGGACAGGAAAAGAGTTCCGGGTGAATACTCAAGTTGCGGGATTCCAAATTACGGACACCATGCTTGACCTGGTGTCTGAAGTCAATATTTTTCCAAGAAAGACATGGGAAGCATTGGGAAGGCCGAGGCTAACATGCTAACCAATTCAAATCCGTATGGCAAACCAGTACTACATTGTGCCCATAGGCAGACTGGAGGAGGTCGAAGTCGATGTTGTGAGAGTAAAGACGTATACAGACTTTGAAGTCATTGACATCATGGGAGATAAGGATCCCTATCCCGCATTGTTGGGGATTGACTGGGCCTTTGAAAATTACACAGTAATAGATTTGAAGAAAGAACTGATGATATTTGAGGACGGGGAGGTCAGAGTTACTCAGCCACTTGACCCGTATCAAGGTCCCCGATATACAGAGTCTGTAGATAACAGAGAAGATGCTCAACTTCTCGACCATCTTTATTAAATGACTGCATGAAAAAGGGAAGATTAAATCAACCCAACAACGGGGGGCTCTTTGAGCTAGAGAAGCATTCAAAGCTCAGTATTAGGCTTAGAGATAGCCTAGGATGATTGGTAGCAAGGGGGATATGAAAACAATACAAGAAGATGCACCAACATCGGAAGAATCAATTGGATCGAGACTGAGGTAAGAGATTACCCAACTTTGTCCAATATGAACATTGTAAATACTTTTATTACCAAAATAAAAGATAAGGTACTAGAGGACCATAGGGTCCCACTCATGGACGTGGCTTTACAATCCACATCTGCAAGATGGTGGAGTAATCACCGCGACTCACTGTCACGATGGGATAAAGTTTCGGTAGCATTAAAAGCCAGATTCAAGGAAGAGGAAGGACCACATTTAATGAAAAATACCAAGGGGACTCAGAACCCAGAAAAAAATCTAAAGGAATGTGAGGAACAATGGAAAACTGCGAGATATCCATAAGAACTGTTGAAGCACAGGTTTATACACTCACTGGATTTGGTTCCACAAGCCTAGTACCTAACAGAAGAGAAGAAGAGGGGAACCAGTACGTGGAAAACCGTTGCGGAGAACTTTACACAATGCTTCTTGTTTGAAGGAAAAACAGAACCATTCACACAAGAATTTCAGGCTATTAAGAAGGTACTATTCTTCCCAGAGATTTAGGAAGAAGATGAGCATGTGCTTCGAAACCAAAGCATCAGAGAGTCGGTAGCCTGTAAAAAGATAAACAGTGAGATGGACGACGATGATCTAGAAGGTCTCAAACACCTGTAATTCGAAGAAAAGGAGGGGGAGTGGGATATAAAAGAAGATTTGACGACAGAAGGAATCCACCTACTATCGCTAAGGACCAAGAAAGTAAATGTTGGGACAGAAGAGAAGCCAAAACTTGAGTCAAGAGGTGATTATTGGGATGAAAAGACAACCAAGGAGATATTTAGTGTGTTATAGGAATATGAAGACTTGTTCCCATCATTGGTAGCGGAATTGAAGGGAATAAAAGGAGACATGGGAGAGATGCGTATCATCTTGAAACCTGAGGCAAGGCCAATCAAGCACAAACCCTACCGGTTAAATCCAAGGGTGAAGGAAAAGGTCAAGGCAGAAATTGAAAAAATGTTAAAGGCAGGTTTAATATTCCCGGTAGAAGAAGCAGAATGGGTAAGTCCCATAATTATACAGAGCAAGAAGGATAAGTCTAAAATCCGAGTTTGTGTTGACTACCGAAGCTTGAATAACTCCTGTATACATGACCCATTCCCCACCCCATTCAGTGACGAAGTCCTCGAAAATGTTGCGGGGAATGAGGCGTACTCCTTTACAGATGGATTCTCAGGGTACCATGAGGTGCGAATAGCCGAGGAATATAAGAAGAAAACAAATTTCACCATCGAATGGGGCTCTTTCGCATATCATGTGATGCCATTCGGACTGAAAAATTCACCAGCGGTATTTTCACGCATCGTGATAGCAGCATTTCGGGAGTACATCCACAAGTTCCTAGAAGTCTACATGGACGACTGGACGGTCTACAACCTATTAAAATACCATGCAACTTTGTTAATAATAATGTTTGATAGGTGTAGGAAACTCCAGATTTTGTTGAACCTAAAGAAGTGCATCTTTGCAGTGCCTTTTGGAACACTGCTAGGACACGTGGTATGCAAACAAGGAGTTTCCATGCATCCAACGAAGGTAGCAGTGATAACTAACATGGAGGTGCCAGAAAATATGAAATAGTTGAGGTCACAGCTGGGCCACATAGGTTACTACAGGCGATTCATCTGCAACTACGTGAAGATAACAGCCCCGTTGGAGAAGCTGTTGTGGAAATTGGAGAAGATCAGTTGGACCAAGGGTTGCACGACAACCCTGAATACTTTGAAGGAAAAGTTGGCAAGTGCACCAATATTGGTTCACCCGGATTGGGACAAACAATTTCATGTCCACATCGATGCTTCCAACATCGCACTTGGAGCAGTTCTGGCTCAACCAGGGGACACCTCAGTTGATCACCCTGTGTATTTTGCTAGTGGAAAATTGTCCACAGCGGAACAAAACTACACTACAACAAAGCGGGAGGCATTGGAAATGTTATATTCCCTCCAAAAGTTCCACCACTACCTACTAGGAGGTATGTTTAAATTCTTCATAGACCACTCAGCTTTAAAGTACCTAGTGAACAAACCGATATTGGAAGGAATAATTTGCAGATGGTTCCTACTCTTTCACGAGTTCACTTTTGAGGTGATAGTAAATCCTGAGAGACTGAACGTGGGGCCGGATCACCTATCCAGACTAGAAAATGGAGAAAATGGAGGGTCTCTGGATGATCAGTTACCGAACACTGATATTTTCAGAGTGGAAGCCATCCTAGAGTACTTGGATCAGATAGAAACCTACCTAACCATAGGACAATGTCCAAAAGAATATACGTCAGTCCAGAAAAGGCACCTAGTGGTTTGAGTTGCAGAGTATCAACTCATTGCAGGACACCTGTATAAGATGGGGCTAGACCAAATTTTATGAAGATGTGTCCTAGACCACGAAAGGGAAGCTGTACAAAGGGAATGCCACTGTGGTGTTGCAGGAGGGCATGTCGGAGCAAAAACGACTGTGAGGAAAGTACTGCGAGCGGGTTTATGGTGGCCAACGGTACATGTGGACAGTAAAGGATTCCTAAAAAAATGCGATGTATGTCAGCAGACGGGACGTTCGTCCCATAGAAATTAGCTCCCACTTCACCCGGTAAAGGCCCTACAACCATTTGAGAAGTGGGCAGTTGATTTTATAGGCCCAATTACACCAGTTGCAATACACTCACAGGAAAGGTACATAATAATGGCGACAGACTATTTGACAAGGTGGGTAGAAGCGATGCCAGTGAAAAATTGCATGGCAGAAACATCAGCCAGATTCATATTCGAAAACATCATCAGCCGGTTTGGTTGCCCGAAAATTCTGACCAGTGATCAAGGTACCCACTTCATCAATGCAACCATTAAGTCCCTGCATACAACATCATAAAAGCAGTCCATACCACCCACAAGCTAATGGTATAGTGGAGGCATTCAACAAGATACTGGAGAAAGGCTTAATGAAGATTTGCAATGCTCAATGGGATGACTGGGACGAACGGATACCAGTAGCTTTGTGGGCATACATAACAACAGTCAAGCAACTAAACAATCGGACACCATTCCAGCTGGTATACAGAAGAGAAGCAGTAGTCCTAGCAGAATTCATCATACCTAGTCTCCTAATCGCAACATCACTCCAACTATCAGAAGAGGACTCATTGAAGTAGCGACTGCAGGAATTAAAAGAGATCGAAGAAGAAATATTTTTAGCAGAATTCCTCCAAACAGTACAGAAGGATAGGAAAAAATCTTGGCACGACCACCATATCAAGCGCAATACTTTTCAGGTTGGCGGAAAGGTTTTACTTTATGACAGTAAGTACCAGAAGTTCCCAGGGAAACTACAAATGAATTGGTTAGGACCATACCATGTAATAGAAATCAAGGATTCAGGAGCAGTTCGGTTAACACAACTGGATGGACAGGTTCTACAAGGATGGGTGAACGGCACATGCCTGAAGCCCTATCATGAGTAAGTCCCACTTTTCCTTTCCAATAACTCTCGCAACCGAGAGAAGTCAGTAGGGTAGATTAGATTAGATTAGATAGAGTCAATAACTCTCTCACACCCGAGAAGAGCTTAGATATGAGTCACAATAAACAAGTTTGAAGCAAAGAAAAAGAACTCAATTGCGTTGCGGAGACCGCAATGCAACCGATTGTGGTTGAGGGGAGGGTAGCGTCCAGCGTGTCATCCATGTCAGAAGAAAAAGTGTGTTAAACATCATGCCATCATCATTACGAATAGTACCCATGTCAGTCCATAGGATTACCAATATTTGAGAAATAATTGCCATAATTAGCATCATCCATATTGTAATAAATTTTCCATAATAAGCCATAATCATCACCCATCATGTCTGCCCAAATCCCGAAGCCACAGTCAGCCTTGTTAGAACCCACCTCAGCCCGGTAACTAATCACATGATTATAGTCACAGGGGAAGGCAGGGGAAAATTAATTAGTTATGGGGTCTTGTCAACCTCATGCATGCCAGTTACTTACATAACCTACATGCAAGAAAGTGCGAGAATGCTGGAGAAGTCCGAGTTAGAACCAGAAACATCAAAGGTAGCAGGAGAAACAACACCAGAAGAAGAGCAGAGGTGGTATCCAGAAGCAGGAATTCTTAAGGAAAGAGACATAGGCACTTTGCAAGTATACCAGAGGAGAGCTAAAATGACGAGAGCAGCGCCAGTAGTCGTTGAGTAGGAACTCGATGCCAGAATTCAGAAGATGGAGTCCTTGGTAGGTAAATATAATAGCGCATCACTGATTGATACTGACCTGACTGATTCCTTCCTGTATCCAGCGATGAAGAAACATGTATACATGGAGAATTATGCCACAGAAGCAGGACAGGAAGCATCCAGAGTACTGCTAGAGTTCAGAGGTATTCAACAGTCCGCAATACTAAACCTAAGGAATCTCCCAATGTTTGGTGTTACAGGGGCTGCGATGCAGTGCACCAAGTTTTTGTTGAGTAGAATCTACAATGGGTTGCTATGGCTGGGGAAAGAAATCCCAATTCATGCAGAAGGCATTCATAGATTAATCGGACTGTCACAAGAAGGGAGAGATGCCTCCACAACATTCCAAAACGTCTCCAAGAGAGCAAATAAAGCAGGAGATGGTGACTATTACAGGAAGTATGACACCAAGAGGGGGGGAAAAGGAGCTAAAATAGACTTGATCAACAAGCCAACGATCAAGTTTTTTTGCTATTTGATTGCAAGCAAAACGATGAGACACTATACAAAAGGGGAGTGTACACTGGATACAATCTTAGTTGCGGAGCATTGTATCCAGGGGGCACAAGTAAACTGGTGTTCGTTTCTACTCAACGAGTTGTTTGAAGCCTGTGAGGAAAACTATAGAAGGGCAACTTAATTCATCTACGACTATCTGATCATGGAATTAGCAATGTGGAAATGGAAATTTCTAGGAATCTGATAGCCTCTGGAAGTTGCAACAGGAAAACCCTTAGCCATGAAGGTCATGCCCTAGAAAGCATCAGGGGACCCTAGTACTAAGGAAGTGAATGAGGAAGCATTTAAGTTCTGGTATAGCCAGATGGTTGATGTCATGATGAGCCAACAGAGAATTCCAAGGAACTTGCTGGACAGTTATTCGGCACAAGTGTGGTTTGGATTTAGCCATAAGCAAAATTTCATTAGGCCAACTTGTGTGCCAGACTTGACCTTCAAGATGAGGCCGCTAAAGTTTCACATCGATGAATGAAATTTCTACACAGAAGTCTGTTCATGGCCAGGGGTGGTGATGGAGATTAGAAGCGGAGTCTACATCTATTCATTTGACAACATGCTGCCGGACCCGCTACCAGGAGAAACATCAGAGGAAGCGGTGGCAAGAATGTCGCGGCTAAAACTAACCCCAATCATCGAGCAGATGAATACTGAGGTACAGATCTTTAACCGTGTAGTCCAAACTTTAACAAGTGATGCCGATTTGTTTCCCACATTTACAGAATTTCAGGCATCCAATTCTGGATCCTCTTCCATCGTAGTCCCCCTAGTCACCCCCATACCACTCAATTTGTTTAATTCACCACCACCAACAACCACGACTCTTGTCAAAAAGAGTAAAGTCTTAAAACCCCTAGTAGCTACACCAAAGAAAAATAAGGCCAAAATCACAGTGTCTAGCGAAGTAGTTGATCTCATAGGGGAAGATCAAACGCAAATTATGGATATTGGGGCCCCAATCAGAGAAGAGCCAGTAATAGAGCCCCAGGCAAACTAGGAGATGCCACCACTCAAACCCTATGCTTTTTTAAATGTCCACGTATCCCCACCTCATACTCACCATCCATCAACCCTCACCCCATTCACCGCTCAAGACCATCCAACTCACACACCCTCCACATCAGCCACCATATCTGACCTAGTCCGTGTAAAAAGTAAGACAAATGGCGATACCGAGGTGGAAGTTAACTTTGGTACAACAGTGGTACCTACAATTAACCAAACCCTAGTTGAAAAAATTACTTTCCAAGAAATTTTAAGTCTAGAAGGACCCTCTATTGAAGACACATAACCCTTCCACGCGGAGCTGAACCCATTCCAACAAGCTAATTTGATATTCCAATAGATGCAGCCCAATATAAATATGGGCAACTCTAGTAATCCGCTGCCGCAACAAACACTGCCGCAATCACCGCAAGAGCACTCAATAAGGTCCATTTCAAGCGGTCAGCGACTCCAAGAATGGTAGCCAAATCAAGACAACTCTGGAGCAGAAAGCATGCAGACCTGGGGTACAACGCAACTGTACAACTTCATTCAGCGGGCAACACAGCAAGTCGAAGGGCTTCACTCAGAACTCCAATAGAGATTCGAGAAGCAATAAGTACAGATCATCGTGCTTATTGAAGAGCACGAACAGATAAAGGTACAAAAAATGAACTTGTAAGGTCAATTGGGTATGGTCACAAGGGTTTTATGAGATCTTTGGCCCATGGTGACAACATACCATACTCAAATGCGAGAGAACGTAGCAGAAAATGACATAGTGGAACGGGCCATTCACATTCGGGTGGCCTGTTCGAACCTCAACCAGGAAAACAGGGAATTAAAAGCAGCATTGGCGACCAGACCCACGCTACCAGACCCAACGGTCGTCTACATGGAAAAAATAGTAGAAAGGAAGAGCTAGGTAGCCGAGATGCAGGAAATTTTGAGTACTGCAGCAAAGGAAGCGTATGACCTACTGAAGGGTCTACATGAGTGTTCAACCTCGCTCACATTGAAAGCACAAACAGTTTGCGCATCTACAACAGGTATCGAAGGAGATACAGGAAGCCACAGACACAGATGGACTCGACAAGTTGTACACTCAAGTGGAGGCACAGGAAGTCTAGATACAACATATTGAGGAGCATTCAACAACGATAAAACAAGACCTCCGGGAACTGAGGCAGCCTGTGAAGACAACCGCCAAATAAATATAGCAACTGGCCACTAAGGCCAATGTTTAGATAAATAACGTCTTTAGTAGCCTACTGGCCATCTACGGGGAGAAAGAGGCCGCCCAAGTCACAACAGAAACAGACCTGCTCATGCAGGGATGGAAACATGCCATTGATAGCTTCCGAGAGCTCAAGGCATCAGCAATAACAAAGGTCCCAGAGTTGGGGCCCTTGTTTGGAAAATCAGAGGAAAGGGAGCAAGTAGAACGGGCCATGGAAGTAGGCGGACTGATGGAGACAGAGGCAGCAGGAAACAATTGACTCGAGGCGAGTCAATAGGATGTGGTCGGGGCCTATTGGGGCCCTTGTTTCGAAATTAAACAGTTTTTGAGTTGTGGATAACAGGTGGCGGAATGCAACCACGGTAGGTAGAGAGCATTCATGGTTGCGGAAGATGGAAGAATAGTTGGCGCAGCCGTTGTGGAAGCAAACACAGATGGCAGAAGGGAGCAACAGAAGACAAGCAGTAGAACTCCCGATGATCAGGGAGAAGTAGAAAATAGCAGAGCTAAAAGAAAGGAAGAACTGTTAGTCGCGTTGGTGACAGAACAAATAGGTAGTCAACTAGTGGAGAAAGGAGGTTGGCACAAATAGGGATCAGCGAACAGGAGCCGCAGGAGAGATCTGTTCGTGCTGTTCACTCTGTTCTCTCTCTCTCTTCATTCTGTTCTGTTTGATGAGACATGATTGTAATCAGTTCTGCCAGGATCACTCTGAGGAGCACTGTAATGGTATTTTGTTGATTAATGAAATAAATCATGACCTAAGGTTGCTGTTCTGAGTTCTGTGTTATATTCTGGTTTAGTTGAATGTGCAGATTATTTAAAATTTTGATTATCATTCTGAATGTGTTCATAAGTATTATCTTCTGCAGAGTGTTTACACTTACTTAGAGCACTTGATTATGCCTGGTTTATGCATCTGTTATGCTTGATCAAAACCGCATCTGCTCCTAACCTTAGTAAGGTCACGACACACCTTGGGTGAGACTCTCTGCTCCTTGGAGCAGGGTGAAAATGCCAGCGTTGTGCTAGACTACTGCAGAAAACCTTGTTGGCCTCCATCCTGAACCTGGGTCTTGCCCAAGAGACCTTTTCCCTCGCCAACATGAGGACATATAGCAACATAATGACCCACTCTACCACAAGAAAAACATTTGAATGGAAGCTTACCTCTGAGCCTTGCAGTACCAAGTTGAAGTTTCTTTACAAAATTTACCTCATCTTCTTCTGATACATACCCCGATTCCTTGTGTTCTTCCTTTTCCTTTCCTTTTACAGTTGCTTTAAATGTGACTTATCTGACTTCTGAGGGACCTAATTTTCTCATTTCAAGGATCCCATGAAGTTGAACAACAGTAAGAGTCTGCAGATCCTACTTTTATTCAATGGCAGACACTTTTGACTCGAATTTAGGAGTTAGAGATCTTAATATTTTCTCTACTAAAGTTATGTTTTTTTTATGTCTTCACCCATATTTCTCCTATGATTTACAATCTCATCTAGACGTAAAAAGTAACTAGAAATAATTTCATCATTATGCATTCTGAGATTTTCATATTGAATTTTGAGAGTTTGGAGTTTAGCACTTTTACCTTGTCATCGCCTTAATATCTTAGGATGATTTTGTCCCATATTTCATTTGTTGTATTTAACTGCATAAATTTTACAAATTTTGATTCGGTCAGGCTTCCCGATAATGCATTGAAATTTTTTGAATTGGTTTCATATGTCTTATTTACTGCTGCATGTATGGGAACTGTGGCTAGATATTGGTAACCTCCTTCAACAATTTCCCAAAAATCTGCTCCAAGAGACTGAAGATATGATATTGTTATTGTCTTACAGAAGATTAAATTATTTCCGTTGAAGAGTGGTGGTGTGATATATGTTGTTCCATCTTGATTTCTCATCTTGGTAGATCTTCCTTCAAGCGATCAAGCTTCTTCTGAAGGACCTCCTATGATACCAATTTTTGGGAAAAATATTGGGAGGGAAGGGGGGGGAGGGGTGAGTCAGTATTTAAAACTCATATAGACTTTTACTTTTCTTCTCTGAATTCTATATGCGACTTTGCTTAAGCCAACTAGCGTATGTACGCCAATTTCATTCAGGAAACTAGCATATGCCCAATGAACTTGTAATTCAGATAAATCTTCGGTAAATTTACTTAGACCAGTGCATTAATGATTCATTAGACATTTAGTAAGCAATAAACATGTGCAGTAAGCATAGAATAAATCATCACATATAAGCAACACACATGAACACCAGGATTTTAGGATGTTGTCGTCTTTGTCTTCAATATTTATTATATAGAAAAATTCTTACAATGTTGTACTGGCATAGACTCATACTAGCATGCTGGAACCCACCTACAGAAGGCTGCTACCTTCACTCATTCTCCAGTTGCTAATGGAAGGGATCTCCAACCCCCTGATCTCGTTTACTAGCCACCACTGGAAGGGAGCTTCGACCCCCTGCTCTCGTTTACCAGCCACTACTAGAAGGGAGCTACAACCCCCCTTGATCTGATCACCAGATCTTACTAGCAGGAAGCTTCAACTTCCTCACTGAATGCTCCAACCCTCAGCACCACCACGGACCATGTTTCATAAATTTTTACACTGGATCCACCAACTTCAATACATCACAACTTGTAGGCCTCTTTTCATCAAATTTTCAGATTGGACCCACTACACTCATTTAATCTCAATATCAAACTGAAACATATAACTATACCAAATATCTCATTGAATCATCAATCAACCAACCAATCATTGATATTTAATCATAATCAACTAGCAACATAATAAATACTCAAACAACCCAGATCTATATGAAGACATCATTGACAGACAACAAAAACACAACAAAATTGGTTCGACATTTTGTTCACCATTCTTCAGCGAGACCCTGGCTTTCATACATGCCTTCCAGTAGACTTATTCGCGTATGTACACACTTATCCTGAAACCAACTCGCATATATATCTCAACATATTACTGAACATATACGCTACTCTTTAGAACCAAACTTGTGTGTATACGCCCCTTCCTCGTGTCAAACCCACGTATAGATCCATCAATAATTCAGGACTGTACAATACTTCAAAACTTCAAATTTACTCAGATCATACCCTTCACTGTAACAAACATGCATCAGACCACAAATATAAACTACTCATAAACAAATCATGCAAATACATAGTCATTTCAGGTCTAAATATCCTAATCCATCATTATATTCATGAGTGCATCATTATTTCAAATCTATTAATCAACTATAGTCCATACCATACAAATATAATTTAGATTGAAGTATTCATTCATTAACCTTACTCATTCACACTTATCACTTTGATCTTCACCTCCTTATATAGTTAGAGCCTTAGCCAATACGATGAGCTAAAACCACACAAGTGTCGATGGTATTCTTGGACGAGATCAAATAGTCGTTATTGCACTCAATATTATGGTCGAATACCATGGTAAGGTCCCTTGGTATTGTTAAATTAGTGTGCCAGCATATATGCGACTTTGCATCTTTGTACCTGTGTGTATACACGACTTTAAATTGACAAACCCATGTATAGATATTCAAATAGTCACTTTAATAAACTTATGATTTTGATATGAAAACCTCTATCCCATCATTCTTTCATTTTGTTCCATCACTTTTTCACCTCTGAACTGATCTGTGCACTTTTTTATAAGTGGGTTGCCATCAAGGACACCACATGCATCATAATGCCAACAATCTCCCCCTTTGGACTTGATGTCAACCATGTTGATGTTTGATCACCAAAATTTGTATATAACTATTAGACACATCAATATAGGAATTATTCAAACAAAAATTTACTCTCCCCCTTTGACATCAAGGGAAAAGGGTAGACCAAACTTGAAACAAGGTTGTTCTTCCCTTGTAGATACAAGAGCTTTGTAGATATGATTTGCACTATACTGACCATGCTCCCCTTGAGCACATGCTGAAATCTTTAAAAATATTTTCAATGAATTAAATGACTCTATAACTCGTCAGAGTATGGCCTTTTCTATCACCAAGGACTCATACATACATCACAGAACCAACCAAGTGGGGTTACATATTTGACATGACCTTAAAAGTCCATTTATGACTGAAAGTGACAATATTTACATCATAGGTCTCAACATGACCTTGACATCAAATTATGGATATGAATTTTGTAACCAAGACCAAAATACCTTAATAGTAAGAGATCATTGAACATAATTCAACAACCATAATGCCAACAATGCATTATACTATGCAAGGTTAATGCTCTCTTTGAACCTGTGTTACTTGTTAATTGTAAAGAACTCATCAAAGAATCTTCATAAATCAGATAAATATCAATGAAAAAACATAACTCAATACCATATCAGCAGACTGTATCCATCAACACTAGACCAATCAAATCATAATTGTTAACAACATGTCAGAGTCTATTCTTGAGTCTGTCCCACTGTTTTTCTGTTAGAGAAAAACATACGCGATTCTCTGCAAAGAAACTCGCGTATATACATGACTATACTTAATGAAACCCGCGTACAACAATCAACCTTCTGAATTCTCACCTGTAGACTGAGCAGACTAAATTAACAACAAAGTGAGGCAGAGACAACTCCCATTTTCTGTCTAAGATATTCAAATGCTTCTATGGGGAGAGGTTTAGTAAATATATCAACAACTTGATCTTTGGAGGGAACATAATCCAATTTAACCTTTTGCTCAAGAATTTTTTCTCGTAGAAAGTGATACTTAATAGGAATATGCTTGGTTTTGGAGTGCATAACAAGATTTTCCGAAATACTAATAGCACTTGTATTATCACATAGGAAGGATATGGGTGGAGAAAATTTAATTTGAATATCTTGTAATGTTTTCATCATCCAGAGAAGTTGTGTGCAAAAATATGTAGCAACTACATATTCAGCTTCCGTTGTAGATAAGGAAATGGAACTTTTTTTTTTTTTTTGAACCAAGATACTAATTGAGGCCCCGTAGAAAATGTACCTCCGCTAGTGCTTTTCCAGTCATCAACATTTCCAGCCCAGTATGCATCTGTGTAAGCACGAAGAGTAAGATCGACAATTTTAGGATACCATATACCGAAGTCTTGAGTTCCTTGGAGGTATTTGAATATTCTCTTTACTGCCTAAAGATGTGATTCCTTTGCATTGGCTTGGAAACATCCTACAATCCCAAATGCATGCATGATATTTAGCCTAGTACCTATTATATAAAGCATACTTCCAATCATAGACCTCTATTCTGGTTGGTTTATAGTGGGAGAATCATCATGAGAACTGAGGTTACATCCTGTCATCATTAGAGTACATACAGGTTTGCAATATTCCATCCCATACTTCTTCAAAATCTACTTGAGATATTTTGTTTTTGAGAGAAAGATGTGATATTTTTATTGTTTCACTTGTGAACCAAGAAAATATGTTAGTTCCCAAAGTAAAGACATTTCAAATTCTTTCTCCATAACAAAAGAAAATTTTGGACTCATAGATTCTTCATTAATCCCAAAGATGATTTCATCAACATAAACAACACTAATTAGCAGTTTATCATCTTCAATTTTTGTGTACAAGTTGTTGTCTGCGGATTCTTTTGTGAAGCCTTGTTGTTGAAGATACTCGTCAAGACGATAATACCATGTCAATGGAGCTTATTTTAGCCCATATAAAGCCTTTTTGGGTTTGCATACAAGGTTTTCATCATTCCCCAAAATTAATCCTTCTGGTTGTTCAATACATCTTCTTCTAGATCTCCATTAAGGAAAGTAGATTTTACATCCATTTGATAAACTTTGAAATGTTGAAAACTTGAAAATGCAAGAAACATTCTTATGGATTCAAGTGTGGTTACCGATGCAAATGTTGCTTCAAAGTCTATATCTTCTTGTTGAGCATAACCTTTACAAACAAGTCTAGCTTTGTTTCTAACGACTTCTCCATTTTCATTCAACTTATTTTTGAATATCCATTTTGTCCCAATAACATTTTTATCATGAGGCCTTGGAACCAATTCCCAAGTATTATTCATTTCAATTTGACCAAGTTCTTCATCCATGGCCTTAGCCAAAAATTCATCTTCAGTAGCTTGATTTAAATTTTGTGGTTCAATGGTAGATAATAAAGCTAGATAACTAGGAGATCCTACAAGGGTTCTTCTTGTTTGTATTCGGGATTCCTTTTCTCCTAGAATTTGAGTTTTTGGATGATTCTTTTGAACATACCTAGATGGAGCCTATTCTTTATATGATGTGTCTTCTTCTGATGCTTCATTATTTTCTTCTTATAAATCATTGCGATTTGATGTGAGAAAGCTTTCAACATCATCATCCTCTTTTATTGTTGTTACCCTGTTGGGAGTTGTGCATGCTTCATCAATCACAACATCAATACATTCAACAATTTTCCGAAGTCTCTTATTGTAGCATTTGTATCCTTTAATTCTAGATGAGTAACCAAGAAGTATTCCTTCATCTGCTCTAGCTTCAAAACTTACCAAGTTTTTCATCATTATTGATGAAACATTTGCTTCCAAATACTCTAAAATTCTTTATAGTGGGAGGCTTACCATATCAGAGTTCAGAAGGATTTTTATCACTAGTCACACAAACATGAGCCTTGTTGAGAATATTTACTGCGGTATGTGAAAATTCACTGCAGAAGGTGTCAAGAGTTCCAGACTTATCAAGCATAGCACAAGCCATTTGCTGAACTGTTCTATTCATTATTTTTGCCATACCATTTCATTGAGGAGTTCTGAGTAAATAAAATTGTCTTTTATGCCATGTTGTTCACAAATATCAAAGAATTAATCTGATATGTATTCTCCTCCTCAGTCAGAGACATTTGATTTTTAGATCTAATTCATTTTCAACTAATGCTTTGAAGACCTTAAATTTATCAAATGATTCATCTTTGTGTTTCAATCAACCGATCCAACACATTATAGAAAAATCATCAATGAATAAGATATAGTATTGTTCTCCATGAGGTGACTTTTTCCTTACAGGTCCACACAATTCAGAATGTATGAGTTCAAGAGGCTTACTTGCTGATCCTTCTTTGGCATTGAATTGGACTCTGTTTTTCTTACCGAATTGATATGACTTGCATATGGTACTTTCTGGTAGGGTGATGTTGGGTAGATCGCAAACAACTTTGAGCCTGCTTGATTCGCTTATTTGAGAAAAACTTAGATGTTCCAACCTTCTGTGCCATAACCAATTTTCATTTGCTTTGCCTAGGTAACATTATTCTTGGCCACCTTTTAATATATACATATTGTATGGTGTTCTTGTTCCTTTTATTATGGTCTTTCATGTTTCAAGTTCACGAACCACACATTATTTTGATCGGAAGACCACCTCATTTCCTTGGTCACACATTTGACTAACACTCAAAAAGTTATGCTTTAATCCATCAACATACATAACATTGCTAGATTTAAATTTTTATTTTAGAAAAATGGATCCTTTACCCTTAATGACAGCAGGGGAGTCATTTCCAAAAGTGACATTCTTTTATTTCTCTAATGCATTGTATGAAATGAGTTTATCTTTAGCACCTCTCATATGTATTGAAAATCCGCTATCAATGTATCATTGATTTTATTGTCCTTCTGTAGACAAAGCTATGCTACAAATTTCAGATTGTAATTCCTTATTTTTCCACACCTTAGAAATTGTTGATATTTTCTCCTTTGGCTGTAATTTTCTCCTGCATTGAGATTCCCCATGTCCATAGTTATTGCAAAATGAGAATTTAATTTCATCTTTAAGAGGAGATAAATTTTTATAAGTATTCTTATTGATTCCTATCTCATTCCTTTGTTTTCTTGCTTCTCTAGTCATGATGGTTTTGTATGCAACACATTGAGTAGTTTTTTGACCAAGATTATGACATGAGAAAAATTGTCCATTAAAGAAGAAATTTCTATGATCATAAAATATTCTAGTGTTGTTTACCTTTTGACTGATGCTTTTTTTATTGTTCATCCTTGAATTAGAGTGAACATGCTTTACCTGTGAAGCGTCTTTGTTCTTCTGCTGAAGGTTGAAACTTTGTTGACTGGCTTTTGCTGCATTTAGATAGCTTCTGGTTATGGCTGCTGATTTTTTTGTCTGTGATGATTCACCAATGTATCCAAGACCTGTCTTCATAAGAGGAGAGCGTTGAACGTTGATAATTTCATCTAATATTTTAGATCCTTTAGCAAATCTAAGATTTAGATTTTTCTTTTTTCTCAAGTTCCCTTCTTATACTTACTATTTCACATTCTAACTTTTCATTATGCTTCTCCTTTTCTACAAGTTGATTCTTTAGAGTATCTATGGCTAATTTTTTTTCTTCCATGCATATTTTGAGTTGACTAATTTCTTCAAAGAAATCCTTTTCTTCTAAAGCATCCATAAACTTATCATTACACTCATTAGTGTTTTTCTCAAATGCTATGACTAATTTAAGATCTTGATCAAATTCTCCTTCTTCACTATTTTACAAGCCATTACTATCTTCATGAGTATAATAACTTTTCCTATTGTTAAATCGTCTCCTATTACCTTTTGCAATATCCTTCCCCTTGTCATGATTATCTTTATGAGGACATTTAGCAGCATAATGACCCACTCTACCAAAAGCAAAAAAATTGAAGGGAAGCTTACCTTTGAACCATCCAGTGCCAAGTTGAAGTTTCTTTACAAAATTGACCTAATCTTCTTTTGATACATACCCTGATTCCTTGTGTTCTTCCTTTTACTTTCCTTTTAGAGTTTCTTTAAATGCGGCTTCTATGACTTCTGAGGGACCTCCTTTTCTCATTTCAAAAGCAGTCAGGATCCCATGAAGTTGAACAACAGTAAGAGTCTGTAGATCCTGCTTTTCTTCAATGGCAGACACTTTTGACTCGAATTTAGGAGTTAGCGATCTTAATATTTTATGTACTAAAGTTGTGTATATTATGTCTTCACCCAGATTTCTCATACTGTTATATGGAATTCTAATCTACGAATAAACTAGTCTTCCTTGAGTGTGGTGTTCCTTCACTAAGAACAACAAAAGAAAGGAAAATGTTCTTTTCTCTAAAATAGACAAAAAGATAGAAGGGATAAATACCTACTTGTGATCCTTCGCTCTCATTCCTCTTCTATTGTCGTTCTCGCTACTCTTGATCTAGCTAAAACCTGCTTGATCAATACCTGCAATCAAAGACAGAAGACAACAAACGACATACAGATATACATTCTATCTATTTTAACCAAATTGAACCAATTAAATTTGAGAATACATACACATTTGAGAATACATTCACAAGATATAAGTGCATATATGAGAGAAACAACATATATCTTTATTTAAATAATAGGAGGAGTAGATTACAAGTAGTGGATCAGTTCGTCATCAACCTGCTCCAAATTCATTCCGTACTCATCACACCAAGCATCATCTCAGCAACATAATAGTACTTCAACTCTCAAGAATTGAGAATCCAACATCATAAAACTACACAAAGTTCTTCCCTCCTTGCACTTAAATGAGTGCTCAATTTATAGGGAAATTGTAGGTAGTTTCTCAATAAATGATATTGAATGGCTTTCTAATAATATATGAGACATGTTTCCTGGTTCAATGGTGATGGATGAACACATCTATTCGAAGTATGACACCTATGAGATCTTCTAGAAGGCACTGGACATGTGGATATTCCTGGAACAATGCTGATTTTTCTCCTAGGAGACCAACACACCCTTAAGTGTTGAGAATTTCTTTGTAGAGCACCCTTGCATGGGGGTAAGTTCTTTGCAACACAGTTAGGTCCATTCACAGGAGCGTTGATGAGTCAATGAGTCATTTTAACTATACTTCAAACATTGAAACTCCCATGAATTAAAGCCATCAGTGGAATGAATTCTCTAGGGCATGTAGCAACTAAATTAGGGGATGATAGACCCTGTTTGTATTGAATTAGGGGATGATAGACCCTATTCATATTGGTCTTAGGGATGATGCAAAAATTTACCTATAACACATACGATTTACAATCTCATCTAGACGTAGAAAGAAACTAGCAATACTTTCATCATTATGCATTCTGAGATTTTCATGTGGAATTATGAGAGTTTGGAGTTTAACACTTTTTACCTTGTCATCGCCTTCATATCTTACGATGATTTTTCCCATATTTACTTTGTTGTATTTAACTGCATAACTTTTACAAATTCAGATTCGGTCAGGCTTCCCAATAATGAATTGACAACTTTCACATTGGTTTCATATGTCTTCTTTGTTGTTGCATCTATGGGAACTGCGACTGGATATTGGTAACCTCATTCAAAAATTTCCAAAACATATGCTCCAAGAGACTGAAGATAAGATATTTTTCTTTTCTTATACAATATTAAATTATTTTCGTTGAAGAGTGGTGGTTTGTTAGATGTTGTTCCATCTTGATTTTTCATCTTGGTAGATCTTCCTTCGAGTAATCAATCTTCTTCAGAAGGACTTTCTCTGATACCAATTGTTGGGAAAAATACTAGGGGGGGGGGGGGTGAATTATTATTTAAAACTCACACATACTTTTAATTTTCTTTACTAAATACTATACGTGACTTTTCTTAAGCCAAATAGTGTATGTACGCGACTTTCCTTCAGGAAACTAGCGTATGCCCGGTGAACTTATAATTCAGATAAATCTTCAGTAACTTTACTTAGACCAGTGCATTAATGATTATTCAGAAATTTAGTAAGTAGTAAACATGTGCAGTAATAACATAATAAATCATCACAGATAAGCAACACACATGAACACTAGGATTTAAGGTTGAAACCTAATGTGGGAGAAAACCACCGTTGTTGTCATATTTGTCTTCAATATTTATTATATAGAAAACTCCTTACAATATTTTATTGGCACAAACTCATACTAGCACGCAGGCACCCACCTACAGAAAGCTGCTACCTTCACTCGTTCTCTAGTTGCTACTAGAAGGGAGCTCCAACCCCTTGATCTTATTTACCATCCACCACTAGAAGGGAGCTTCGACCCCTGCTCTCATTTACCAGCCACTACTGGAAGGGAGCTACAACCCACCTAATCTAATCACCGACTCTTACTAGAAAGAATCTTTGACTTCCTCACTGAAGGCTCCAACCCTCAACATCACTGCGAACCATGTTTCATAAATTTTTATATTGATCCACCAGCTTCAATACATCACAACTTGTAGGCCTCTTTTCATCAAATTTTCAAACTTGACCCACTACACTCATTTAAGCTCAATATCTCACTAAAACATATAACTGTACCGTATCATCCACTGAATCATCAATCAACTAACCAATCACTGATATTTAATCACAATCAACTAGCAACATATTCAATACTCAAACAACCTAGATCTATATGAATACAACATTGACAGACAACAGAAACACAACAAAAATGATCAGACATTTTTTTCAGCATTCTTCAGAAAAACCTTGGCTTGCATACGTGCCTTCCAGTAGAATTATTCACGTATGTACACGCTTATCCCGAAAAAAACTCACGTATAGATCTCGAAATATTACTGAACATATATGCTACTTTGTAGAACCAAAGTCGTGTGTATATGTGCCTTCCTTATGTCGAACATGCGTATAGATCTGTAGATAATTCAAGACTACGCAATACTTCAGAACTTTAAAACTATCTTAGATCATACCCTTCACTGGAACAAACATGTGTCAGACCACAGATATAAACAACTCATAAAAAAATCATGCAAATACATAGTCATTTCAGGTATAAATATCCTGATCCATCACTGTATTCACGAGTGCATCATTATTTCAGATCTATCAATCAACTATAGCCCACACCATACAAATATAATTCAGATTGAAGTATTCATCATTACCCTTACTCATGCACACTTGGTACTTTGATCTTCACCTCCTTATATAGTTATATCCTTAGCCAATAAAATGAGCTAAAACCACACAAGTGCCAATGGTATTCCTGGATGGGATCAAATAGTTGTTATTGTGCTAAATATTGTGGGCTATACCATGGTAAGGACCCTTGGTATTGTTAAATTAGTGCGCTAGAATATACACGACTTTGCGTCTTTGTACTTGTCTGTATACATGACTTTGACTTGACGAACCCATGTATAGATATTCAAATATTCACTTTAATAAACTTTTGATTATGATATGCAAACCTATGTCCATCATTCTGTCATTCTGTTCCATCACTATGTCACCTATGAACTGATCTATGCACTCTGTTATAAGTGGGTTTCCATCAAGGACAACACATGCATCATAATGGAAACAAAGATGTTGAATGTCTAGTGAGAGGATAAAGGGGGCTTGCACAAAATGCTATCCGTCTAGATTTTTATTTCTTGTCCCCCTCTAGGAATTCTGGAAGTATTGGCTTGAATTAGGGGCAGATTTTTTTTGCATAGCTTCCAGATTTGTGAGCTTGCTCTTTTGGGAATTCGAGAGATGAGAAGTTGGTGGCAAGGGGCGCTAATGTATTTATGTTCAAGAACTTGCTTCCACCATGAAGTTTCTCCAATTATTAGCCTCCATATGATTTTATCTCCCAGTGTTGTGTTCATTAATACTGGATGCTGAATGGAAACTCCACCTCTGTCGTAAGGAGCGATTACTTTTTTCTAGCTCACCAAACTAATTTTTTTTTCTCTATTTTACCTCCCTGTCAGAGGAACCTTCTTATGATAAACTCAAATTTGTTTTGAATCCCATCTAGAGATTGAATAATTTTGAATTGATATAAGGGAAGGGTGCAGAGAATAGAATTGATCAAAGTGATTCTCCTAGCCAGATTAAGCCATTTCCATCCTTAATTCTGCATTTTCTTCTTTATTTTTTCTATAGCTTTTGTCCATACCTCAGCCTTCATGGGATGATTTGAGATAGACATTCCTAAATGCTTGAAGTGGGATCAATTTGATTTGAAGGGAATGCGAAAGATTTGAGAAATGCATTGAAGAGTTTGGATCAGAGTGTTCCATCCAAATATATTTCTCTTTGAGTTATTTAGGAGTCCTCCCAAAGCCTCCAATAATTGATCCAATGTGGATTTGAATCTTCTAGCTACATTATAGGAAGCACCACGAATGAATAAAGTATCATCAACAAATTGAGAATGATTTATGCTTCTTATTTCTCTGTTGTAATGAATTCCAGTAATGAGCCATATCCTCCTTCTTTTTTCAAGGTTTTTGCTGAGATATTCAACCATTATTATGTAGAGGAAGGGAGAGATAGGGAAACCTTGCCTAAGTCTCCTAGAGCTCTGAAAAAATTTCCCAGTTCTTCCATGTATTAAAGGGGTGATACAGGTCCCTTGTATACAAGCCTCTATGAGGTCAATGCAATAATTTGAAAATCCAAGTTTTTCAAGAACATCCATAAGGAAAGAATGTCTGACTCTATCAAAGGCATTAGTCATGTCTATCTTCAAGATGAAACCTTGCTCATTTCGGTAAAGGATAGAGTGGATTTCTTCTTAGACTAAGAGAATTTTATCAACAATTTTTCGGTTGGGAACGAAACCATCTTAATTCTTAGAGATCAAGTATGGAAGGAAGGTTTTGAGATGGTTATCCATAATATTAGTTATGATTTTGTAAGAATAATTGCACAAGGATATGGGTCTGAAGCGGTTGAAGGAGGTTGGCCTAGATTCTTTCGAGATTAGAGCCAAGAAGGTTGAATTTGTGTTTCCTCCAATTTTATGCTTGTATTGAACCCATAGAATAATTTTAAGAAGATATTTTTTAATAAGCTCCCAAAATTATCGATAGAAAGCAATGGCGAAACCGTCAGGCCCTGGTGCTTTGTCAGGATGTAGTTTCCATATTGCACTTTTGAGCTTCCCTTCCTCTATTGGTTTTATTAGAGCTGCATTTGCCTCGTCAAAAAATATTTTTGGAATATGTATTATGAAATCCTCATGAATATTTTGCTCTTACTCAGTTGTTAATAATATTTTGAAATTTTTATATGCCTCCTCTTTGATTTCTTGCTGCCCTTTGATTTCTACATTCTCTTCTCCCCTTATCCCCTCTATTCAGTTTTCGATTCTTCACATTTTAGTAAGATTGTGGAAGAAGATTATGTTCTTATCGCCTGCTTGGATCCATAAGCTCATGGACTTATTTCTCCAACTTTCCTCTTATTTCCTATTTGTTTGGTAGATTTCTCAATAGAGTTCCTTTTCTTTTAATTGCAGTTCTACAATATCCTCTCATGTTTCCGTATTTTCCTGGATTTGTTCCAACTCTCTTTGGAGTTCAATTTTCTTTTGATTTGGTTATTTGTAATGGTTTTTAGCCCATTATTTGAGATAAATCATGGTCATCTTTATCTTGGTTTCCCATATATATCATGGCGATCCATTAATACTAGATTTCCATGTTGGGTGGATCAGTTGTCAGACCTCATCAATGGTGGAAAAAAATGGGTTGTATCTGAAAGGAAGGGGGCCTAGGTTTATGGATTCACCAAATATTAGAGAAATAGGCTTGTGATGAGAAGCTTCATATGTGAGAATTTTTGATATTATTGGATCAGATCATGAAACGAGGATGACATGGATCAGGAAACGATCTAGTCTTTCCTTTATGTTTCTTGGGCCCATTCTTCTGTTGCTCCAAGTGAATTTATTGTTATTTGGAATAACATCCATTAAGTTTTAATCCAATATAATTATTTCAAGTTTATCTCTATTTGGATCAGGTAAGAAGACCCCTCCTCTTTTCCCCCCCACATCCATGACCAAGTTGAAATCTCCCCCAACTATTATACTTGTATTTTATTCTGATTCTAAATGATCTGCTAAGCCCTGCCAACATAGTTCCTTGTCTTTAAAGTGAGATGGGGCATATATATTGAAGACAATTATTTACTTTTCGAACATTTTATTTTCTACTTCTATTCTGACCCAATGTTGCTCCTTGAGGGAACTGATTAGGTCCCAATATGTTTGATTCCACATTGTGCAAATTCCTCCTGAAGCTCCTCTTACACTTATTACTACACCTTTAAAATTATTTTTCTTTTGGATTACTGAGACCATTTCTTCCTTAGTTAATTTTGTCTCCTTAAGTAGAAGGAAATCATAATTTTAACATTTGGTAATATCTTTTGCTGCATTTACTTTGGAAAAGTGCTCGAGCCCTCTATCGTTCCAGGAGACCATATTCATTCTTTACTGTAAGAAGGACCGAAAGAACCCATGCCTCTTTTTGTTTGGGTTTGTATGTCCCTGACCCATACTCATTTTTCTATGTAGGTTTCCATTGGTTGTTGGGTGAACATTTCCATGTCTTTTTGTGCTGCTTCATCTTGTATTTTTTTATTTGATTTTTTTCCTGATTTCTTATAACTCTCTGGAGGGGCAAGTGATTCTTTGGATTTGTTTGTAGTAAGAATACTATCAAAGGAGGAGACGAGAGGGCTCGAGGGAGGACAGGGAGAGGATAGGAGAGGGAGAGGGGGAACAGGAAAGGAAGAAGCAGGGGGATTATGAGAGTGGGGGGTGGGGGATGGAGCGAAGATGAGCTGCTCCAGCTCACCCTCTTCACAAGCGTGAGGAAGGTCTGTGGAAAAGGGGGCTAAGGAAGCAAACATTAGGGGAATTTTAAGGTCCAAAATTTGCCTCCTAAGGAGATTATAAAATAATAGTGGAAATAATAAATAAATCTTTGATTACATCATCAAATTGTAAAGGGAAAAAAGAAAAAAACTACCTTTTCAACTTATCTCCAAAATTATTTACTCAAATTTCAAGCGGGAGTGCTCGTTGGATGAAAAATGTAATTCCTCATCTAATGAGTACCCATGTTGCATACTTTCGATGGATCTTGCTACACGGAAAATGACAAATACACGAAAAACGTGATTGCAATCACATTTTTTCATGTATTTCTCATTTTCTGTGTACTAGGGTCCATCGAAAATATGCAAAATGAGTACTCCTTGGATGAGGAACTAAATTTTGCATCCAACGAATATTCTTGCTCGAAATTTGAGTACAATATTTGTGAGATAAGTTGAAAATACGAGATGAAAAAGTAGTTTTATTAATTTATTATTTTCTAATTTTTTTACCCTTTTACTTAAAAAATGGTGAATCATCCACCATTGTTGACATCATCATATTGATTCCTATTGGTTCTTATAGAGTTTATTTTGTTTGTACATTTTTCTTAGGAGGCACATTTTAGACCTCAAAATTCCCCTAATGGGGAGTAGAATGAAAAGGCTGAGATAAATATGAGGAGGGTGTAGGAGCAATTGAAGAAGATGGAACAAAATGAGGAGGATCTTCTAATTTTGAAGATTTGTTCCCTGATTTTTTACGTTTAACTGTTTCCCATTGGAGATATTGTGTTTCCACTGGTTCCTCTACTACTCGTTTTGAATATCTATTTGCAAAATAACCATATTTATGACATACCTTGCATTTGAAGGGGATTTGTTTGTAGTCTCGTTGTTGGATGTGAGTCCAGTTGTTGACCTTGATATTCACAACCTCTGGAAGGCCCTTACCCAGATCAAATTCCACGCATGTTTGAGCATAGACATGAATATTTTCTTTTGGCTTGCTTCTTTCTATGTATTTTCTGACTACGTTGCTTATTACTCTTACTGATTCATGTCCCCGTAGTGGAGGGGAAGATGAGGGAGGCGAACCCAAATTGGGACTGCATTGGGAACGTCCAATTCAGTATCAAAGTGAGGAGTCCATCTATTCAAGTATAGGCCTCTTGTATCCATGAAGTAAGATCTATTTTGAAAGATCAGGTCATGATCTTCCTTGGATTCAAAGTAGAAGGTGAAATATCCCTTGCCACATAAGTGAATTGATATTTGACCTTGGGTTTTTGCAGCTCAGTTTCTTTCCACCCATTTCTGAACTATTTTTGGAGAAGGCCAAAGGCTAGTAAATTGACCTACCAAGCCATGCTTAGCCAGAGAAAGGGTGAATCTGCGAGGCATACCAAGAGGCAGATCGATTTTAGGTATTTCATCAAGGCGCTTTACAAACTTGGAGATAGACATATGTTCACAGGGATCTCCAAGTGGGGAGATGAGGTTGGAGAGGGAAAGGGAAGCCACATTAGGAGGGGTTGCATGAGTAGATCGAGCGAGCTGTGGATCAGACTCTAGAGGGGGAATCAAGGAAGAAAACATAGAGGAAGGCTAGGTCAAAACAAACTCCGAGGGAGGGCGTGAAGAAAAAACTTAATATTATAATTTTAATCAACATAAAATAAATATAAATTCAAAGAGAAAATCACCATAAAATTTTAAAAGGTTACTACTCTTATTTTAAAAGGTCACCATAAAATTTTAAAAGGTTCCATAAAATTTTATTTTCAATGTATATTCAAATTTAATCAGAAAATCCTTAACATTTTAAAAGGTTACTACTCTTTTTCACCCCATAATTCATTTGTGAAGTTTAAATTTTGTGAAGGAAAAATTTGAACCGTGGAATTCATTTGTGAAGTTTAAATTTTAAAATTGTGAAGTTCAAATTTTGTGAAGGAAAATTTAGAAAATCTAGAAGGCCTCCTAGAGGCTGAAGAGCCGAGGCATTTTCATTAAAGAAGTTAATATAAATATACAATTTTTTCATCAATTTTCCAACCAAAGGAGGAATAGAAATACAATTTGGGAAATGGCATCTGTAGAGCGGAATACTGTTTATAGCACTGCAGATATTTAGACGAAGGCGGTCAAATATTTTGAAGGTATAAATTTGGAACGTATTGGGGTTGATATAGAGGATCAACTATAGTGAATTGAGGAATTCCCATGTATGTTCTCAAGTGATTCAAATGATACTTTGTCTAGTCTAGTCACTATCATGGAAATCTTCAGGGTCCTCAATTCCTTTGAGAAGGATAAATGTCTAGGTCCATATGGCTAGACGGTGGAACTATTCTTACACTTATTTGAGATTGTGGGGTAGGATCCCTTAAATATGGTGGAGAAATCCCACATATTAGGTCAAATATCAGGGGTGATTAAATCCACTTTCATAGCACTCATTATCAAATCTTCCCACCCGAATTCGTTCTCAGATTTATGGCCGATCTCCCTCTACAACATCACATATAAAATAATTTCTAAGGTCATTGTTGGTAGGATAAAGGAGACCCTATATAAACACATCACTTTGGAACAATTTGGCTTCCTCTATAGGTGCCTTATACAAGATGTCGTTGCTACCACACAAGAATTTCTACACTCCATACATACTAAGAAGAATCAGGCACCGATTATCAAGTTGAACTTGAATAAATCCTATGACATGTTAGTTTTTGTAGAATATGATGTGTTATAGCCATGAAAATTTGTGGAGAGGCTAAAATACATGAGATTTCCAAAACTCTGAAATCTTTTCTAGAAATTCAGACTAGAAGTGTCTCAATTATATTATTAACTAATTTTTAAATATTTCCCAAGTCTAAACTTAGGGAATATGGTTAATTAATCGATATTAATTGAGATAAGGCAAGAATAGTCTAGAAACTCACACAAATCGATCCAGAGATGATCCTAGCCATAAAAAATGTTTTAATCTTAGCCATTGGTGCTCCAACAAAGGATTATAAGAGGAGGCCAATGTGGTGATGGAGAAAGAACTTGGAGATTTCGATTTCATTGGCAGATTGATTTCCAAAGGAAAAATAGTCAATTTCTGGAGAGAGAGTAAAAAATCGAAGCAGTGAGAGAGGGGTAGAGACAGTGAGGTTGGAGGAGGCATTCTAGATCTAGCAAGTGCGCAAAGAGGTAGAAGAGCCAAAAAGAGGTTGATGTTGGGGAAGTGCAATAGTCTCTAGAGGAAAATCAATTTGCTGAGAGGGAGAGAATTTTCGAGTTCCATAGGTTGGGAAGGGGTCCCAGAGTGTCGATTAAGCATCTTTCTAGTCAACAGAAGGCATAACAACTTCATCAGAGATCATTCTGAGGCTAGACGTCCAGACATCTACGTAGAGCAGTGCAGAGGCTGACGCTTAAGGTTAGAGGGTCGTATTTATGAAGGCAAGTCGTGCCGGGAGATTGCCTATGGGGTGAGGAAAATTCCTCACTAGATTTTTGCCAAAATTTTCCTCTGTAGGATTTCCAATATTTCAGCATCTAATTGTACTCAAATTTTCTCACTATTACATAATAATAAAACCCTCAGCTGCTGCACCGATTTTCCCAAGTTGTGTTTTTCCGGGGACTTTCGTCCAAAAATAATTGTGTTAATTTTATGTGTGTGCTATAATTTCTTCCAACATTTTATTCTTCCACAATTTTGTTTGTGTATATTGTAGTGTAATTTATTCAGTATTTGTTGTAGAAAACAACAAATAAATGGTTAAATTAAATTAACAATTAGGTGAATAGTTTCCAATTGCTGCAATAGATAAAAATTCACACGACAATGTTGATTGGTCATACCTGTGATTGATTTTGATAAAGATTAGCCTTTCAGAGGACACTGTAGATTAGATAATGGAATCTATATCCTCCGTAAGCTTTGTAGTGTCAATTAATGGCATACCAAATTTTTTTTTCAGGGTCAGCAGATGGCTTAAGGTTGTTTGTTATCACCAATTTTATTCATATTGGTCATGGACAAGATGAGCAGGAAGATTAGGGTGACCAAAATGTCTTGAGCTTTCTGCAGTTTTCAAGTATCTCGTCTAGTCTCAGTTACACACATATTATATGTGGATGATTTACTTATCTTTGGTTAGGTTTCCCAGGTGCAATGGAGGACCTTACATTCCATTATAAGCATATTTGGTTCTACAACGGGTTTGATTATGAAAGGAAGAAAATACCTTTTGGTGCATTCTTCAGGCGAACTAGAATTCATCAACAATATTGATAGGTTATTTGGGTTACATGTTTCAAATATGGAGTCCAAATTCATTTATTTGGGTTTCAGAGTAAAGACCGAAAAATACAGGAACCTCGCCTTACAATCTCTTCTTGTGATCTTGAAAGAACTGTCCTCAGACAGGCGGCCCAGAAGGCTTCAATATTATTGAAGAAAAATATTACATACCATGTTATGCTGCAGAATAGAGCCTTGAAGTCTCAGAACTCTTCAGAGCATAGCCATACACACTCGCTTACAATGCTTCACACACATACACACACTAACACTCGATGCCTACCACATTTACAAGCTATGATATATATAGAAACTTATGAGTATAATTGAGGGTCCTTGTCAGGCATTACTGGCCCAGACGGTGTCTACTCAATTATCTCGAGTACAATTATAATAAAAGAGATTCCCACTACCAAGGTCCTTTCGGACTCCTATCATCATCAGTTTGCTCGCCAGGTTCAAAGTCACTTGGCCACTCAGATGGTGAAGGGGACCGATTAAAATTAGCATGTGATTTATGTAACCAATCCAAGTACTGAGATTCCCACTCATGATCTTCTTGTGTTTGAGCATCTTGAAAAATATCCACAAAGATAGTCTCTTTTTCTTCGGATGCCACATTTTTACCTTTTTCTGTAGCTTCTTTTCTTAGTGCGGTTGCTGTTGAAGATTCTCCTCTCGTGATTTGCTTTGATGACTGTCCTGTATTCAACTTTACCATATCTGTCGTCACATAGATATTCTTTTGAGGAAATAGATATCGATCAGCTGATTTTGTCCATTTGTTGACATATGCTGTTGGATCTACTTCAATATCAAGAAAAGAATCTTTTCGGCTAGTACGAAATTCAGGAGAATACTGAACTGCCAGCTCAACTCCATGTAAGAGTTCTATCTTGAAGATTTGAAACATATTAACAGAATGTTCGATGGCACACTGAATCCACATTCGACAAGTGTGATTAATATCTGGTTGCCTTTGCCATCCTAATTCAAAATTAACAGCAGAGAAAACTTTGTTGGACAATAAAAGACTAATTAAACAAACCACATCACTAGACCAATGTCCAGATTTTACACATATGGTAATTAAGGCTTTCTGTGTCACAAGAAGAATCTTCTTCCTCTTCTCAACGAGTTGATTTACCTCCTATAGAAGAAGTAGCTTTTTCGGCTACTTCTTCTGTGTCAAAAGAATTGCTATCTCTGACAGATAGAAATTCTGTTGGCCAACTCTGAAGCAAGAAAAGAGAATAGCCAAAAGAAAATAGGGATCAAACGACCAGTCAAGGACTCAAACAATTGGCAAGAAGTCCTTCAGATTTATGAAGAAAGATCTTAGAAAAATAACAGCAAGCAAAAGGCCAATAGAAATCCTGAATGGTCACTAGAGCAGACTGCTATATTTGAAGAATTAATAAAAAACTGCCTTGAGAATCCTCAAGCTTTTTGGGCTGTTGAAAGTCCTCAACAAGAAATTGTCACCCTGCATGACAATGGAGTTAAAGGTAAATTAATACCCTGTACTCCCTCAGATGAAAAGGAAGTGAGAAAGCAGATTGAAGAATTGTTGAATCTTCAGTTAATTGAAACAAGTGATTCTCATTATTCATGTTCTGCATTCTTGGTAAGAAATCATTCAGAAATAGTTAGAGGAAAAGCCAGGATGGTGATTAATTACAAGCCTTTGAATGCAATCACCAAAAGTTTTAATTATCCTCTACCACGCCAAGAGAGTATAATGCAGAAAATCCAGAACAGTAAAATATTCAGTAAATTTGATATGAAGTTTGGATATTATCAAATACAAATCAGACCAGAAGATAGACATAAAATTGCTTTCACTTGTCCTGCAGGATTCTTTCAATGGAAGGTTGTTCCGTTTGGTTTAAAGAATGCGCCTGCTTTCTTTCAGCGGCGTATGGATTTTATTTTTGGAAAATATGATTTTATTGTAGTCTATATTGATGATATTTTGGTTCATAGTGATAATCTTGAAGATCATTTGCAGCATTTAGAGATTTTTCTCGATGAAGTTCGCAAGCATGGTATTGTTATATCTGAGAAAAAGATGATCCTCTTCCAAGAAAATATTGACTTTCTTGGTATTCATATTGTAAATGGAAAGATCCAAATGTAGCCGCATGTCCTCACAAAACTCTCTGAGTTTCCAGATGAATTAACTGACACTAAAATGATCCAGAGATTTTTGGGGATACTGAATTATATTCACAAATACATTCCTCGGCTGTCCGAAAAAACTGCCCCAATTCGTAAACATTTGCATGGTGGATGGTCTCAAGAAGCTACCACGACAGTTCAAGAGCTAAAAGGAGAATGTCTTAAACTTCCAGAGTTAAAACCTCCTGGTAATGGTTCTCTTATTCTCCAAACTGATGCTTCTGATAATTTTTGGGCTGCTATTTTGTTTGAAAAGATCCCTGTTCAAGGTGAGGAAAATCTTTATGAAGAAAATCTTTGTGCATATGCCTCTGGTGAGTTCTTACCTCACCAAAAGAATTATTTTATCGCTGAGAAAGAAATACTTGCCATCTTCAATGGCATTCAAAAGTTTGAAGTATATTTGGCTCCAGCAAAATTCTTGATCAGAACTGACTCCATGAATTTTAAGTATTTCTTAGCTGCCAAGATTTCCAAGCAACTTGCACGTGGTAGATTATTAGCTTGGCAAATATGGTTCCAGATGTATGATTTTGAGGTAGAATGGGTTCCTGGAAATTCTAACTATCTGGCAGATGCTTTAACAAGAGATATGAATGAAGCACATGTTCATCAGAGTTCTAGCATTAGAACATATTTATTTCAATTACCTGGAAAGACATCTACTGATGATGATTTTGCAACTTTTGTTAAAATATTTCATATTTTAGATTTGGTGCTTCCCCATGCAGCTGAAGAAATCAAGAGATTAGTTGGGTTCAGAATACAGAGAAACAAGTGGATACAGAGATGCCAAGCATGGCAATCAAAAAATGTTGGTATCCTGTTAGGATTAGACGAAGAATTCGTGAAAGTCTATCCCTTGCCCAACATGAAAGTAAAGATTTATTTTAAAACTCTTGATGATTATTGGTCTAGATGCTACACTGATGATATGATTAAAGTTTTGATGACTTTAAACTATTATCAGATTATTGGTGGTCTCGACTTCTCTTTGGCAGTTTATACAACTGCTAAAATTCTTGACATAGATGAGATTAATATGGCTGAAAAGGTAGAAAGGTTTCTTAAAACAATGAGGATCCCTGATCTTTTTGACGAACTAGAAGCAGCATATATTCAAAGAAATGATGAACATTTTGAAGGAACTGACACTTTTCCCCAATATGAACTTTTCGAGCCTTTTGCAGTTTGGGAATTTAAAAATGGATTATGTCAGAAGAAGCCACAGGTAAGAGTTTCTCAGTGCATTGAAAGGTCTCTGCAATATTTAAGAACCTTCTCCACTCCATGGGATTATCAAAGTCTGAAATTCCGAAATCCAGTAAAGCCAAATCCATTTGCACAAATCTATGGACCAGAAACGTTTGATGAATCTATCTTGGCTGAAAATATGGATGAAGTAAAAAAGATTACACTCTGGTTAAAAGAGTTCAGAAAAATCACTCTCACAGAAAATTTGGCTATGATCAGATCATTAGAAGAACTCCAAGGACAAAATAAGGCAATTAAACTCATAATTAATCAGAAAGCCTTAATTACCATATGTGTAAAATTTGGACATTGGTCTAGTGATGTGGTTTGTTTAATTAGTCTTTTATTGTCCAACAAAGTTTGCTCTGCTGTTAATTTTGAATTAGGATGGCAAAGGCAACCAGATATTAATCACACTTGTCGAATGTGGATTCAGTGTGCCATCGAACATTCTGGTAATATGTTTCAAATCTTCAAGATAGAACTCTTAGATGGAGTTGAGCTGGCAGTTCAGTCTTCTCCTGAATTTCGCACTAGCCGAAAAGATTCTTTTCTTGATATTGAAGTAGATCCAACAGCATATGTCAACAAATGGACAAAATCAGCTGATCGATATCTATTTCCTCAAAATAATATCCATGTAACGACAGATACGGTAAAGTTGAATACAGGACAGTCATCAAAGAAAATCACGAGAGGAGAATCTTCAACAGCAGCCGCACTAAGAAAAGAAGCTACAGAAAAAGGTAAAAATGTGGCATCCGAAGAAAAAGAGACTATCTTTGTGGATATTTGTCAAGATGCTCAAACACAGGAAGATCATGAGTGGGAAACTCAGTACTTGGATTGGTTACATCAATCACATGCTAATTTTAGTCGGTCCCCTTCACCATCTGAGTGGCCAAATGACTTTGAACCTAGCGAGCAAACTAATGATGATAGGAGTCCGAAAGGACCTTGGTAGTGGGAATCTCTTTTATTATAATTGTACTCGAGATAATTGAGTAGACACCGTCTGGGCCAGTAATGCCTGACAAGGACCCTCAATTATGCTCATAATTTTCTATATATATCATATCTTGTAAATATGGTAGGCATCGAGTGTTAGTGTGTGTATGTGTGTGAAGCATTGTAAGCGAGTGTGTATGGCTATGCTCTGAAGAGTTCTGAGACTTCAAGGCTCTATTCTGCAGCATAACATGGTATGTAATATTTTTCTTCAATAATATTGAAGCCTTCTGGGCCGCCTGTCTGAGGACAGTTCTTTCAAGATCACAAGAAGAGATTGTAAGGCGAGCTTGAAGACCGAAGGGGTCGTGTGATCGCATTTCTCGTAAAGTGTTAGACGATGGATTGGAGTTGGATTCTAGATAAATTTTCGGACCGAATTTCTTTGGACACACTGATGGTTGTCCTTGGGTGGTAGGTATACTCTTATTCAATTAGTTTTGTAGAAACTATCAATATACTATATGCACTTGTCTGGATACCAAAAAACATTATAAGTAATATTAAATCTATTATGGCACATTTTTTGTGGGCAGGGACCAGGGAATTGAGGAAGTTTCACCTGGTTCGGTTTGAGGCTATCAGAAAAGGAAAAGACATAGGCAAATGGTGCATCCTGGATATGAATATTTTCAGAGCGGTTTTGTTGACAAAAATATTATGGAGGGCCCTCTTTGGAACCATAATATGGCAAGACATTATCATGGATAAATATCCTCAATGCAAGGACATAGTGGAATGGTACATGAAAGGTGAGATTGGGGTGAGAAGGGGTTCCTATATTTGGCAGATATTATATAAGGTTAGTAGATGGTTCTTTGAAAAGTTAAAATGGTCCTTTAGCAAAGGTGATAAAATCTTGATTGACATTGATTCTATTCTTGGAGTTGGGCCAACAACAAACCCGTCGATCGAAATTATTAATGTTCTGAATGCAAAAGGTATTTTCTTCTTGGATCAAGCGACTAGTCGATGGCTTGATGTTTTTCCATATCCAACATGGAAGAATGCTGAAGAAATTGTCTTGTTGGGTATATATGTGGAGGCGTGGCACGGTCACTATTAAGGAGCTTCAATTTGTAGGTTTAATCAGAAAAACGAGGGGTGATATTTTAGTATGGAATGAAAATCTACATAAAGGCTTGGTGATGGTCTCAGAGATATACAAGCACATCTCAGGCATGATCAATCATTTGGATGAATTATGTTGGTTCAGGAAAACATGGAACTGGGATGTGCCTATGAAGATAACCATTTTCTGTTGACTTTCCTGGAAAAATAAAATTCTCATGTGGGACAACTTAAAAAAAGGGGATTTCAGGGTCCCAGCTGGTGTCCTCTTTGTAGAAAAGTGCAAGAAAGCACATTACACCTACTTTTACAATGCCCCCTAACCAAGGAGTTGTGGTCCCGTGTCTTAGATTTTTTACAGATTTCACAATTTTCACAATTTCATACCTTTGAATCTATTGAGTCTTGCTATAAATGGTGGTTTAGGCAAGGAAAATACAAGGTTCTCCCTATATATGTACCTTGGGAAATATGGCGTGCAAGGAATTTTGTAATATTTGAAAACAAGACTTTCAATATCTATAGGATTTGTACTTTCATACATGAGTGCTTGGCGACTAGGAAGGGCTCCAAAAATTATGATAACATGGCCATATTGATAAATATTCTCTTGCAGGTCAGTTTCTTGAGATACTTCTTTGATGGTGCAATCCCAACTAATAGTTGTGGTTGTGGAGCTTGGTTGAGAATCAATTCTGAGAAGCATTTCTTTCTTTTCTGGCATGGGGGGCAAGGAATGAACAACATAGTCGAACTCATAGTACTTTAGGGGTTGTTGTACTTTGCAAAGTGGCATCAGTTGGAGAATTTAGCTATATTTTGCGACTTCAGAGCCATTATAGAGGTAATCAATGAGAGGGTTTCTCTTTCGATTCCAAATTTGATAAAATGGCTAGAGAGGATAGAGCATTTGAAAATGTCTTTCAAGGATATTTCCTTCAGACACATATACAAAGAAATAAATTGTCACTGACGGGCTATACAAGAAGGGATTATTGGTTGCTCTAGGCTCACTATATTACAAACTTTGTGATGGAGACAAGCAGGTCAATAAGGGTGAAATTTCACTATAAGCTCCTAGTATTTTCTGGTGGCATCGTTTATTTTACAACTCAACTTATTGGAGGGGCATCGGGGGCATCACACCTTTTTATGAACTTGGAAGAATATCTAGAATTTTTTGTCCATACGTATTGGGATATTTTAAAAATAGAATCCAACGTTTTTTTTGTTTTGAAAAAGAAAAACGTGAGAGTAAATTCACACCATGAAAACTCTCTTTAAATATAATCGAGCTCCATGGGAAAAATTTTCAAACCACTTTATATAATGGTATGTTTTAAATTTTTGGATATAAAATATTAGCTGACACCACGACTATTAAAATTAGTAGTAGATGTAAAAAGATTATTGTAGCTATTTTGTGTCAAAAGCAGAGATACAAATCACCACCGATCGGGGTGCCAAGTGGGAAGCGGAAGGCGCGACGTGGCAACAGGACATCTGGGCCACACAATATCATTACGATGACACGTGGTGATGGTTGCAGACGACTCCACCCACGCCGAGTAATGACTGCATTTAAGGAGGATGGTAGACAACGAGGATTGTCAGAATGATCTAGGGAAAACGTCGGCACGGGAGGAAGAGGAGTTAGGTTAAAAAAATTCTGTTAGCCGATCACTGGATCATTGTTGAGCAGGTTTCAAAGGCAGTTGGGAAGAGGGCACGTGAACAGTTGAGGGAACTGACAACGTTTGCGTGTCGTCTCCCTGGGTATGTATCAACCTTCTCCCTCAATGTATTATTCTCTACGATATTGAAAAGCTCTGGTTTGTATGCTTGGATTCTGTGTCCTCCGATTGGGATGAATGCATACCACCCTGGTTCAATAATCAAGTTTTCCATGAAAGATGTTCTGTCTCAACTAAATTTGACGTTGCTTGTGAAGGTTGATAGTTCCTGCCTGTCTAATTATTGGGTTTTATTTTTGTTTGAAACCCCTACCCTGGTTATCTCTCCCAAGGCCATTACTGCTCTTAATTTGGCTTGTTGTGTTTCATTCCATCTCCTGGACATGATAAATGCAGGGGAGGTGGCGGTTCAAAGATTTGGGCTCTGTTAGTCTAATTTCCTTTCTCACTCTGCATTCTACTTGAACAATCCTACATGTGAAGATTACAACATTGTATATCTATTGCAGACCCTTGCATGCCATCTTCATGGATCTGCATGTCAGTTTCACATCCCTGTTGGTTGTCTTCATTGTTTTGAAAGTCATTTTCATGGTTATACTTACAATTTCCAAAGTTATACTTGACATTCCTGTTGTTCTCATCGTCAGGTTGACAACACTGTAGGCCAATTTCAAACTCCTTCTCAATGTCTCAATTCTGCAAGTCAATTCTTTGAAATCGCATGCATGTCTCTTAATGAAAAATTTGGGGATAGAGGATTGGTTCATAATGTTAGTAAAGTCGGGGCAATATGGGGGTTAGAGACTCTGTTGATATTGTTAGTAGAATCAAGGAAAATCTGATCAACATGTCAATTTCCAGGTTGTTTTTCGGGGGGTTTAATGCTATTTTACTTAGAGATTTCATGAGAGTAACTATTCAGTTTATTAGTGTCATTTATTGCTTGGTCTTTGTTTTGTTGTTTGTAATCAATGATGAGAAGGGGAAGTGTAATAATAATTGGAAGGTTGCGTCATGTTCGCGAGGCACTGTTTTTGGAACTGTCGTAGGTGAGAAGAGGGTAATGCTCTCAGGCTAGTTTGAGTGGATGTTACTGGCTCCCAGAAAGAAGGATATTATTCTAAACTATCTGTTTAATTTCAATACTGTCATTTTCTCTCCTTCTACAGGTATTCCTAGCATATCTCACCCTTAGGCCATTGCACGTCGGGGGAGAACCGCGGTGTGGATCTAGGTGAATCTAGGTGAACGGTCAGTTGCTGGGAGAACAGTTCCAAATAAAAATGGTTAAGGTGCAGTCTGGCATAAGGGAAGGAAAGGATACAGGTAAGGCCAAAGCGGGACCATGCAGAAGGGGAAGGAAATCCGGGAAGGAAATAATGGAGAACCTTTTCCAAGCATATGCAGAAGGGACACCTGGACATGTCAAATTTTTTATTTATGGATCTTTGATTTATGGATGGGAACAAGATCTGGGACACCTGGACATGTCAAATCTTTGATTTATGGATGGGAACAAGATCTTAAAACCAAGGTAGAAGAATAGAAGAATACATCCATGAGGATGAGATGGATCCAATTTTAACTGATCAAGGTAATACCAGAGCGAGACTGTCACTTTTTAAGCAGTCTATTCATATTTACTAGACTATGAAGTCTTTACTAGCTAAAGAGGAGATCCGAAGGTTGCTAAAGAGGAGATCGGAAGGTTGCCTCCATTTTAGCAGAAATTCGCAGGGACATCCAAAACATTCACCTCCAGCGGCACCATCAGAACGGTTGCTTCGATTTCGATTGTATAAAATGAGATTAGTCTCCAGCTCCGGTCTTTGCATATACTGCCTGTGCGTCTTTTGATATTGGTGGTTCCCAGGTGGAAAGTTTTTGCCAAGCTTAGGCGCTTCTGCTTTTCTCCCGTCCGCCATTTTCCTTTATCATCATCTTGTCGAATCGCCTCTAGATGTCTCAGTCTTTGATTGTCTCGTTCCTGAATCGAATCTTGTTGTTCTGCGGAATACGACCTCTCGTCCTTTGACTGTGCGGATTGAACTAGTCATGAATGACATCCTGTTTCTGTTTCTGTTTGATCCCTAAACGGTGTTGTTAACGGAGAGGGCAACGGGATGAGAGGACGAAAGAAATTCGATATTCGATATCCAACATACGAAATGCTATGCATACATTTGCACATCCTGCTGTGCACTGTCAGGATCTTTTAAATAACCAATAACGTTCTTTCCACAGTTGCACACCAAGTATTAAGTTACACTGGTTTTTGTTTCATGTCATAAAGTTCCTTGAAGTGCTTCTCTCACTTTGTTGAACCACTTAGTGTTGTGGTTTTGTTGGTTATCACTTCAGTCTAACACATTGAAAGTCTCTGGTTTTTCCTCTATTTGCATACCAGGAGCTGTCGTTGCAATGGTTTTTTCCCTTTGTTGCACACCAGGAGCTGTTGTTCCAATGATTTTCTTCCCTCTGTTGTACACAGGAGTTGCCGTTGCAAGGTTTCTGTTTCATGTCAGGAAGTGCCATGGAGTGCTTCTCTCATTTTATTGAGCCATGAAGTGTCGTGGTGTAGCTGTCATTGCAATGTTTTTTTAAGCAAGGTTTTTGTTTCACGTCAGGAAATACCATGGAGCTTCTCTCGCTTTCCTATAACTTGGTGCTATTGTGTAGTTGGTTATCACGTCATTTGTTTTCATTGTTGGGAGGTAATAATCTAAGGACACTATATGATTATCTCCTTGACATTACATTTATTTAAATTCCCAAATATTGGATCCATTTTTTGGCAAAAGGAATCACATGGATACAATAGGTGTCAAACATGTAAGCTTCTAGTGTGCCAACTTATTTCCCAAATATTGGATCCATTTTTTTTTGGCAAAAGGGATCACATGGATACAATAGGTGTCAAACTTGTAAGCTTCTAGTGTGCCAACTTATTTTGCATTCCCTGCTTATAGAGGGAGCATATGCTTCCAGTTCCCCTGTGAAGGATTAGTTTGTATTCCATCTCCAGGTGCTTCTTTGCATTCAAGGAAAAGAAAATTTAAACATTCTTGCAATGTTCTGGATTCAGCAATCAATTGCAGACAAAGTATTCACCACCATGACAAATCTTGATGGTTGCATCGCTCTATTCTGTTGGTGCCGTTGAAATAACGTACTATGCGGTATGGGTTCTGGAAACAGAGGAATTGTTTGTTTGAATGCATTGCTCCTTAAGCTTTCTACCTATTTCTTCTCTTTTATGTTTCTTTCCATAATATCCCTTTCCATGAACTGCCATTTCTTCTCTTTTCTGTTTCTTTCCCTGATATTCCTTTCCATGAACTGCCATTTCTTCTCTTTTCTGTTTCTTTCCATGATATCCCTTGCCATTAAGTGCTGGAATTAAGAAAACCTTTTTTGGAACATGCAGAGATTCAATTACCTTTTTCCATGAACTGCCATCTCTCATCTTTTGTGCTTCTTTCCATAACATCCCTTGTCATTAAGTGCTGGAGTTAAGAAAATATTTTTTGGAACATGTAGAGATTCAATTATCTTGAGGCTAATACCTGGATGTTGTAATTTTTTTTCAAATTCTTACAATTGTATTTTTACTAAGCTACCAAGTCATGAGGTACATTTCTTAGTTTCTATGACGTCAAAATCACTCATGGTTTTGCATCTGTTCTCATCTGCACCAATTTGAGACATTTTGAATTAAAACCCAATCACTCGCTGCTTACCCTACACCACACATGTGGCGTGGTTTTTTCTAATCCTCTGGAACCTGGTCAGTGGAACAATTTGAAGTCTAGTCTCTGATATCTTTGCTAATCTGTTGTGTTTTCATGAGTTGTTGCTTTCCCTTGTGATAAGGGCCACATTAATTTTCTGGTTCATGTCCTGACTGCTAAGGTACCTCGCTACTGGTTTCTTGTTCATTCATTCCTCTTGTATTTGAATGTGTATATAGTTTCATAGAATCAGGCTTTTGACAATAGAGTGCTGACCTTGTATCTCCTGGATTTTTCTGACAGCAAATGTTTCCGAAAATTAAATTTTCCCGGTCCTTTCTTTTTATATTCTTTTATTTTATTTTAATAAAAAGACAGAGGTGTTATATTCCTTAAAAAAATGAGATACAACCTCTCTTATCTCTTTATTTGCCAAAAGAAACTAAAATTTCATCTCAGGATGTTCTTGCTATAAAACTGACCTACCAAAAAATCAGGCGTCTTCGTTTGTTTTCTTTTGCCGTTTCGAGCCATGATTGCGATTCCTACATTCTTAAAAAAAAATTGGCAGAGTCTAGGTAATTCCATAATGAAAGATCTATTCTTTTAGTAAAAAAATTGCAACAAATTTTATTAGGTGGAGGCGTGAACCACCCAAGTGATTCATTATTAAGATTAAGAGGGACAGTTTCATCTAAACTTTGAGATTTGATTTTTTTCGATGATGAATTATATTAGTGATTTTAAAAGCTTAAACTTAATAATTTTGAATATGATAGATGTGATTTTTATCGAGATTTTCTTTCTTGAAACAATATGAATCACAGATACATAATACATGAATTCAGAGATCTATTTTTACCTCGCAAGGATTTGGATTCTGCTTTTACATGGAGGGTTTGAAATTGCAGGTTTGCCTTTATTTGTAGATTGGGTTACCAAACAACTCTCCGTGCTTCTACAGGATGGGTTTTCGACGGTTTGCAGTAACAGATATGAGGCTGTGGGGATGCTTGTTATATCGACGGTTTGGAGTAACAGATATGAGGCTGTGGGGATGCTTGCTAGTTATAACAGCAGAGAACTCTTGGGTTTTCGACGGTGTGTGGTTATCTCTGGTATGTAATTTTCTAATGAAGATGATGAACTACACTGACTGGTTCGAAACACGTTGATCTAATCTATTTTGATGTGATTTTTACCAAAAGATTTTAATCACAATTTATAGATCACAGAAGCAAAATTCCTAAAATTAATAAATTTTTATTCGTTGTTAGTTAATATATATATATATATATATATATATATATATATATATATATTTTAAATTTCATGTCAAGATACATTTTAAATATTTATTTTAAAATGTAAATAAGTTAATTAATATGTTAAGTGTTTCTATTAAATGATTATATTTAAATAAAAAGTAATTGTTAAATATGTATTTTAAAATGCAAATAAGTTAATTAAAATTAATTAATATGTTAAGTGTTTCTATTTTATTATATTTAAATAAAATATTAAATAATTAAGCTATAAATATAAAAAACAGATTAGAAAAAAATAAAAATAAAAATTTAACTGTTTAAATTAAATAATTTTATTATTATTTAGCAATTTCAATTTCTCCTCTAGATTGACATTTTTCTTCTTTAATTTTGATAACAAACTTAAAAAAAATCAGATTGAAAAACTCTCCACGAAAATTATTTTAAGAACTAATTTGTTTTTATTTTTTATTTTTATTAAAAAAAACTTCTACATTGACCATTGACCATTGCGATTTGTGCAACCGCCCACCCTTCACTTCACATACTACATTTCTAATCGAATTTATGTCTATGCTGCAGATTCAAAAATCATGAGTCATCGTTGAAATTAGATGAGAGTAAAATAAATTTAATTATTATTTTTATATTTCAAATTTATATTTATGGTGCAGATTCAAAAATCATGAATCATAATTGAAATTGGATGGATATGTAATGTTTTAGATTAGTTATATTATGATATATTAAAAAAATATGAGAGGATTTTAATGTTTATATAATATAACATTTTACTTCCAATTTGACTATGAGAGTAAAATAAATCTAACTATTATTTTTATATTTTGAATTTATCTCTGGTCGCAGATTCAAAAATCATGGTTGAAATTAGATGGTATGGTTAGATGATTGAAATTAGATGGTATGATTAGGTGGTATGATTAGATGAACGTGTAATGTTTTTAGATCAGTTATATTATAATATATCAAACAAATATGAGAGATTAATGTTTTTATAGTATGTCATTCTTATTCTCCTAAGTTAAAATGGATTATAATTTTGTTTTGTTTTGTCGAGTTTCAAAATTTTTGAAAAAAAATCACCATACTCCACTAGAAATTCACCGTCCCCACGAAAGCAAAATTGTGACCTGAAATTGTGACCTAGTTACTTAGTTACTCTACTAGAAATACATCCATCAATGGTTGCTTGATGTTGACTTATACACCTACATTCATTAGAAATACATTCATCAATGGTTGCTTGATGTGGACTTATACACCTACATTCATCAATGGTTGCTTGATGTTTGCTGATACACCTTATTATTGTTAATTTTGATCATCCTTGTGACCTAGTTACTCTACTAGAAATACATTCATCAATGGTTGCTTGATGTTGACTTATAATTTATTAGACTTTAGCATTCTTTAATGTAGAGAAAGACGCCATTAATGGCACCATACCCCAAGCTATTGGAAATCTCTCCACCCCGAAAATATTGTACCTGGGTAGAAATTCCTTGGTTGGTATCATTCCTTATTCAATCACAAACCTCCTTACTCTGCAAGCTCTCAATATGAACGAACATAGATTACAAGGCAACATTCTTAGGGAATTCCAACGAATCAACCAAACCCTCACATATCTGTATCTCTCTAACAAGATATTTGGATCAATTCCTGAGATCATCCTAAAAAATATCAGAGAGCTCAACTTAATCATGAACATATTTCAGGGGAGGATACCACCACAAATCGGGTAGTGCAAGTATTTGGAGCTTCTTGATCTCTCCAAATGCAAGACTCTACCTAGATTTGTGGACAGGAATATGAGAAGACCACAAATTCGACTTGGGACATGGTCCAGAAGAAGTCCCACAAGCATATAAATAGTTCAGATTCAGCTTTGAATGTGAATTCGCTAAATGTATTTGGAATTTTTCCACCTTATGTGTTTCTATAGTTCAGATTCAACTTCCAATGTGAAGGTGATACATGTTACTAAGATAGTTACAATGCCTCCATACAAATTTGTTCTTTTCTGTTTTTATGGGACTAACAAGAAGTGTGAGTGGGGAATATATTGTCACTTTTCTCACTTAGAAGAACAACTTCGGAAGGGTCAACAAGTATTGGCTATTTTTGGTCCGAAAGTAGAAACAGTTCACGGCAGTGCAATAAGTTCCAACATTTCTGATGCAGTAAAGAATTATAAAATCAATTTGTGCATGCATTATGAGAAAAATGGAACCTTCCAAATGGTTTGAAGTGTAAATTTTCCCATACAATGAGCTTAGGCCCTTATTAGCTTTATTAAGTCTTCTATCAAGTGCAAGACTTGGAACTCAACCTTCAACTACATCTTCTCTAGGATCTTATTCTAGTGAGGAATTTGATGATGTTAATTCTCTAAAGGTCTTTGTTGGAGGTTTGCCACCTTATGTGTTTCTCAATGTTATGATGACTCCATATCTAATACAATTTATGAGAGATTGCTTATGACGACTCCATATCTAATACAATTTATGAGAGATTGAGAGATAATTTTCATTTGCTTTTATTGATCAATTATTGATAAATATAGATAGATTGATTGGTTAGAATCTATTATTCTTCATACTTATTATTTTAATTATTTTTTGATTATTTAAATTTCATTATTTTTGGATATATTACTTCAAGGAATTACTAAAAAATAATTAATTTTTAAATTAAAAAATTAAATTCCATGTTGAAATTCAACAAGATGATGAGCTTAGTGAAAAGAGTCACCTTCATTAAGTGGGCCCGCAGGCTATTTTTGGCGCACGTCTATTTTTAGACTATGTCTATATTTAGACATGATGATCATATTTCAGAAGTTGCAGGATGCTATTTGTGGATGGTTGATCAAGTTGGAAAAATAGATGAAATTCTATTTTTAGAATATTGGGCGAAGTCTATTTATAGATCGTCAATCTAAAAATAGATGCATGTCATTATTAGCTCTTAATAATAATCTAACTCTAACGGCAACTTATTCTCCCCAGGAGCACTTGATTCGGTGCACGGTCTTGGCACACAAATTGTGAAGAGATGCAGCTATTCCTGAGGGTTTACTGGAGCTAATGCATGAGGACTTCAGTTAGAACTCATGTGACAGAGTTTGGTGGAGTTATAGAAGTAGTTGGTGGAGTTGTATTTAGTTTAACTCGGTTAGACTCAGTTGAGCTAGTTGTATTTAGTCTAACTGATTGATACACTAGTGAGAGTGGTGTGAATTAATTAGTTAATTAATTCACTAAATAATAACTCATTAATCAACTGAAGAATACATCAGTTAACTACAGTGCATGGTAGTTTCGGTGGAGACCGGTGGAGAGATAGGTGAAAGAGAAAGCGTGACTATAGTGATACGTTGTCATCCAACACTCGATGGAGATGCCAATGAGGATTGCACGGTCAAGGATGGAGTAATTCGAATTCATTTGAGCCATTCTTGGCCAATTGCGCGATGGAGGCTAGCACGGTCGGCATAGATCGGTGAATCGGTGCATGGATTTGCAAGATTGGGCCTGATTAGTGTATGATGATTGTACTGTACTGAGAGCTTGTGATAAGCTTTGTATGCTTGTATGAGATTGTCATATGATCTCCATGTTACATAATAAATAGTTGGGGTTTTCAGCTTCAGGCTTTCCCGGTTAAAAACTGTGTTATGTGCGATTGACAATTTTTGTTTATGCTTCACATGTGTGTGCAATTAATTTTTCCGCAAAAGATTAACAAGTGGAATAGATTCAGTATCTTGCATAAAGTTAAATAGTGTGAGATCCGGTGGATCTTGGACATATGCATACTTAGTGCATATAATTTCTACATGGTATCAGAGCATTGTTGATTGAATATTGCAAATGTGAAGTGAGTTTGTGCTGGTGGACAATTTGAATTTGCTACAGAAGATTCTTAGTGCAGAAATCGAGTATACATTGAAATGTCTTTCAATGGGTTGAGATTGGAGTATGCCCTTGATGGGAGCTCGAATTAAATAGGCTGGAAGGACAGGATGGAGGCGGTGCTGGAGGATAATGGGCTGAAGGAGTTCATCGATAGCGATGTTCCTAAGCTGGGATCTAGCGATGCTGCATTACTTGATGCATGGAAAAATAAGACTGCAAATATGAGGAGAATTCTGTTGGAAGGTATGAAGGACCACATTGTGTCCAACCTTCACGGGAAAGCCACTCCATTCTTAATGTGGAAGGCTTTGACAGACTTGTTCCAAAGCAGAAGTGACTAGAGGAAGTTGGCACTTAAAGACAAGCTCATGAAAATAAAAATGGAGAAAAGCGACATTATTCCAAAATACCTTACGAAGTTTGTCCACTGCAAGGATGAGCTGGGAAGTGTGGGGGTTACTGTTGATGAAGAAGACTTGGTGAGCTTGGCTCTCCTTGGGCTTCCGAAGAGTTGGCATAGCTACGAAGACTCTGTCAATGGACGATAGAAACTGCCAGGATGGGAGCGACTTTGGTCGGATCTTGTGCAGGAGGAGATAAGGCAGGGTACGAGGGATGGATCTTCATCGAATAATGAAGATGAAGAGAATTGCGCTTTGGCTGCCAAAGCAAGGAAAGGGAAGGGGAATAAAAATCCCTCTAAATCTGGTGCAAAAGGCAAGAAGCAGGACTTGTCCAAAGTGAAGTGTTTTCACTATCACGAGCATGGACATTTCGCCACTAACTGTCCACAGAAGAAGAAGAATAAGCAGGCTGCTGGATCTGCAGCTGGAGAGGCCTTAGCCTCACAATTTGAGCTGGATTTTTCCTTGATCGCATGCTTGGTTTCAAGCTGCATGGGATCGGTACGGTATCTTGACAGTGGTGCGTCTTTCCATATGAAGGGAGACAAAGAGTTGTTTAGTGACTTGGAGGAGAAGGACCTCCAGATGCATATAGAGATGGGTGATGATGGTTAGTATAGTGCGACTGGCATTGGGACCATTACCTTTGAGAGGGATTCTGGTAATCCGTTCTTGTTGAAGAATGTCATGCATGTTCCAGGTCTGAAGAAGAACTTGGTCTCAGCCGCAATGCTAGAAGACAAGGGTTATGATGTTGTTTTCAGTGAGGGAAAAGCATTCCTTCAACATAAAACAACGGGTCAAACCAAGAAGATAGGGGTTCAAATTAAGAATCTCTACAAGTTGGAGGTAGATGGTTGCGCTGCAATGGTGGGCAAAGCAGAAGAAGTGTTGAGCCGCGATGAGGTGAATTATGGCACGGGAGATTGGGCCATCTTCACCATGGCGCTTTGAAAATTTTGCAGCAAATTTCTGTTGGACTTTGAGGTACTCTTGCGCAGTCAGATCAGTGCAAAGGATGTACAATGGGTAAGTTTGTGAAGACCACCTTTCATGAGAAGGAGAACTGTGCTTCGGTGATCCTGGAGAGAATTCACACAAATGTGTGTGGACCATTCTCGGTTGCTTCAACAACAAAATCGGTTGCTTCAACAACAAAACACAGGTATTATGTGATATTTGTTGATGACTTTTCTCGTAGATGCTGGATCTTCTTCATGCAGAAGAAGAGTGAAACGTTCTCAAAGTTCTGTGAGTTCAAGGCATTGTTGGAGAAGGAGTTGGGGAAGCAGGTGAAAGCTCTACGGAGTGATAATGGCGGTGAATACATCTCCGGCGAATTCAAATAATTCTGTAGCAAAGAAGGAATTCGAAGAGAACTCATAGCGCCTCATAACCCACAACAGAATGGGGTCGCAGAGAGAAAGAACACAACAATCGTGGGTGCTGCACGAGCGATGCTGCATGACCAGGGCCTACCGATGCACTTGTGGGCAGAAGCATGCAACACTGTGGTTTATGTGCAAAACTGTTGTCCTCATAGATTTCTTGGCATGAGTACACCCGAGGAAGCTTTTACTAGTAAGAAGCCTGATATTTCTCATTTGAAGATTTTTGGCTCACCTGTTTACATTAATGTGACTAAGGATGCCAGGAAGAAGTTGGAGCCGACTGCAGAAGTTGGGATATTTGTGGGGTACACAGAAACACCCCACAACTATCGTGTGTATTTTCCAAACAGTCAGATGACTGTTATGCGACGAGATATAAAATTCAATGAGGTGAAAGCCATGAAGTTGTCGCTTGAGAGGGAGCTACACTTGCATGCGGAAGAGGAACTTCTTGTTCCTAAAGATGATCCTCTGGATGTGGATCAGCCACAATAGGAGATTCATGGAGTGGAGGAGTCCACTCATGTAGAACCAAACATCAGACAAGGCATAAAGCGTACCATAGAAGCTGAGAGACTGAAGCTTGATGCGGCACAGAATGTAGGAGTCCCTACATCACAGCACAAACAGAGACAATCACCTAACCGATATACTAGATACATGGCTCTTATGAGAAAGTGTATTGTGACAGAGCCATCTTCTTTTGAAGAAGCAGCGTAGGAGCCCACATGGGTAGATGCCATGGTGGAGGAGTATGACTCCATTGTCAGAAACAGTGCTTGGGGGATTGTTCCAAGGCCAGTGGGAAAAAAAGTTGTAGGATCGAGATGGATCTACATGGTAAATCAAGCTGCTGATGGGAGTGTCGAGAAGTATAAGGCAATATTTGTTTCCTGAGGATTCTCACAGATTGAGGGGATTGACTATGAAGAAAACTTTGCACCTGTCGCACAATATTATTCCATACAGACCATCCTTGCTCTCTCAGCGCAGATGGGTTGGCACATTCATCAGATGGATGTGAATACTGTGTTCCTTAATGGGATCATTGAGGAAGAGGTGTACATTGAGCAGCCTGAAGGATTTGAGATCTTCAGCAGCAAGTCACATGTGTGCAGGCTCAAAAGAGCGCTGTATGAGCTGAAACAAGCACCCCGTGCTTGGTACATTCGGATTGACAACTATTTCACTGGACTTGGCTTCACCAAGAGTGAGGCGGATGCAAACCTGTACCAGATTGTGGTTGAGGGTAAGCTTTTGATCATTTTACTTTATGTTTACTTTATGTTGATGATTTAATACTAACAGGTGATGAGCAGTTGATACACTCATGCAAGGCTGATCTTGCAAAGGAGTTTGAGATGAAGGATTTAGGCCTCCTTCATTATTTCCTTGGATTGGAAATATGGCAGTGGGAAGGTGAAGCTGTTTGTGTCTCAAGGCAAGTATGCAGGAGATGCGGAGAAGTTTCACATGCGAGGGTGCAAGCAAGCCCTGTACGACACTCCTCTTCCAGGAAATTGGAAGAAAGAGGATGCTACATCGGCAGAGGTAGTGGATGCCACTGTTTATCGACAGTTGGTGGGTTCGCTCATGTATTTAGTCAATACAAGACTAGACATATGCTATGTGGTGAATCAGCTTTCACAAGCGATGGTTAAGCCTACCAAGCTCTTTTGGAAGGCGGGCAAGCATGTCCTGAGATATCTCAGATGCACATCTGAATATGGTTTATGGTACAGACAAACGGATGAGGTGAAGTTGCATGGCTTCATGGATGCAGATTGGGCAAGAAGCCCAACAAACAGAAAGAGCACATCAGGAGGGATTTTCAGTATTGGATCTACGACAGTTTCTTGGTACAATAGGAAACAAATATCTGTGGCACTCAGTTTAGCGGAAGCAGAATACATGGCAGCAAGTTTAGCTGCATGTGAGGCTATCTAGATGAGGAAGATTCTGGTTGGTTTGTTCGGTTCACATTTAGATCCCACAGTGATTCATTGTGATAATCAGAGTTGCATTAAACTCTCGGTTAATCCTGTGTTTCATGATAGATCTAAACATATTTATATCCGGTATCATCATATCAGAGATTGTGTGCAGCGGAAGATCATGTTGCTTCAGTACATTCCTACGGAGGATCAGGATGCAGATATTCTGACGAAGGCGCTCACCAGGAGAAAATTTGAATACCATAGAGGCAGGATCGGGGTGAAGGATAATCCCTATCTTGTTGGGGAGTGTGTGTTGAGATTCAACAAGATGATGAGCTTAGTGAAAAGAGTCGCCTTCACTAAGTGGGCCACATGACTATTTTTTTAGAGCGCAAGTCTATTTTTTAGACTATGTTTATTTTTGAACATGATGATCATATTTCGAGAGGTTGCGGATGCTATTTGTGGATGGTTGATCAAGTTGGAAAAATAGATGAAATTCTATTTTTTTTTTTTTTTAGAATGATAGTAGAAGTCTATTTATAGATCGTCAATCTAAAAATAGATGCATGTCGATTATTCTCTTGGAGCACTTCGATTCGGTGCGAGATGTGGCTGCGGTGTGAAGGAATTACACTATTCCTAAGGGTTTACTGGAGCTAATGCATGGAGGACTCAGTTAGAACTCAAGTGGCAGAGTTATGACACGGTTGGAAGAAGTAGTTATGGAGTTGTATTCAGTTTAACTCAGTTAGACTCAGTTGAGCTAGTTGTATCTAGTCTAACTGATTGATACACTAGTGAGAGTGGAGTGAATTAATTAGTTAATTAATTCACAAATAATAACTCATTAATCAATTGAAGAATACATCAGTTAACTACAGTGCATGGTAGTTTCAGTGGAGACCAGCGGAGAGATAGGTGAAAGGGCAAGATAGACTATCTGTTGTGACTATAGTGATGCATTGATTGCATCCAACACTCAGTGGAGATGCCAATGAGGATTGCGTAGTTAAGGATGGAGTAATTCGAATTCATTCAGAGCCATTCTTCAGCAGAGATTGCGCAGTGGAGGCATGCTAGCAGGTGGCATAGATCGGTGCATGGATTTGCAAGATTAGGCCTGATTAGTGTATAACGACTGTACTGTACTGAGAGCTTGTGATAAGCTTTGTATGCTTGTATGATATTGTCATATGATCTCCATGTTACATAATATATAGTTGGAATTTTCAGCTTTAGGCTTTTCGGGTTAAAAACTGTGTTATGTGCGATTGATAATTTTTGTTCATGCTTCACATGTGTGTGAAATTAATTTTTCCGCAAAAGATTAACAAGTGGAATAGATTCAGTATCTTGCATAAAGTTAAATAGTGTGAGATCAGGTGGATCTTGGACATATGCATGCTTAGTGCATATAATTTCTACATTCTACACTTAATTAAATATTAAATTATCTAAAAGGATTTTTTTAATAAAAATGCAAATTACATACATACATACATACATACATATATATATATATATATATATATATATATATATATATATATATATATAAACTTTGAACGAAGTCAGAGTAGCTACTTTGTAGCCTTTGTTCAAATGTGAGAGGTGGTTCATAATTTTCAAAGTTCAATAATTAAGCTAAGCCTCAGGGAAAGTTATATACACAATTTATTACTTAAATTGTGTCTCAACAAATTTATATATTCAGCTAGTTTCCATAGTCTCCATATCATGTAATTTCATTGCATTCACTCATACACCCATTTTAAGTTGATAATTAATAAAAGAAATCATTACAAGATAATTTTAAATTTAAAACTAAGAAAAGCAATAAATTAGTAATATAACTCAACTTGAGGTATTTCCCAACTTTCATAACACGAGCTATGCTTTTGACCACTATAGTAAAAAATGGTTGCCGTGACAAGGCCCTATTCACTCATGTGGAACTACTTTCAATAACATTTCAAAATGTCCAAAATCCTAGCCCTAATGATGAGTTAAGGCATGCACAAACCCTAGCCTTAATTCTAGATGGCTATAAGGACATGCTAAACACTAGGTTGTTAAGAAAGGAAGAGGTTCCATTCTAGTTGTATTTGTGATTTCATAGTTGAGTAGAGCAAAGGAGTGGGATATTGATAATATAATAGAGCAACTAGAAGACTCTATAACATATATATAAGCCAAATTGTATATGGTGACTCCATAATGAGTTCCTATTTCTTTGTATTTGCATTTTGTATCTAAGAAGGAAAGAGCAAGTTATAATTTCCCAAGTTCTCGATGGATTTTACCCTATTAGGAGGGTACATGTGTTCACTGTGTGGATGGGATGTAAATGTTATTGTTTTTAACTCCTTCTACTGCACACTAAGTATATTTTAGTGATTTGAGCACTACACTTGTAATATTAAGTTATAATTATAAGTAAACACTACATGTTAGAGATAATTTCTAGAAACTTGTAAGATTTGTTGTGATGAATTTGTTCCAATGAAATATCTACAATAGTTTACAAATCATTTAGGTGCAATTACTAAAAATAAATATAGTATATTGAAAGTATGGATGAAAGAAAAAAATTTAGGAGAATTGTGTATCTTATTACTACTATATTTACAATGGCATTTCTTGAAACAAGAAAGGACGCAAGCTTCCACGTGGGATTGGAGGATAAAATACATTGGTGAAATTCTTGCAACCATGTCACCATTACTTTCCGCACTACAAATAGAAACCAAATTCCCTTGTATTTGTTTGCGCAAAATTTCAAATCCATTACAAGAACAATAATGTGCTCTCCACTTGACATCTAATCATTAACCCTAACATGAATGGCTCCAAATCTAGTAGAAATACATTCATCTCATTCCTTTCCTACCAATACACGACACCTAAGGACTCATCCTCATGAATGTAATACCATTTGCAATCAAGTAGTTTTATTTGGTTTAAGATGTTTCTTTTTTATAGTAATTCATCCTTCCATATTGTGAGTAAACCATCATGGGTTCATTGTGCAACAAGCATTTAAACATGATTACTATACATCTTGGTTGGAGAAACATTGACAAAATTCCCTTGTATTAGTTTTCACAAAAGTTTGAATCCATCACATGGACATTAGAGTACCCATTAATAACACCTTACATTGGTTTAGCATCTCATCATTAAACCTGACTTGAATGGCTCCAAATATAGTAGGAACACTTGCATCTTAATCCATTCCTCCAATTGTAGACACTTAGGGGCTCATATTCATGAATTTGATACCATATCCAATCAATAATTTTTTTTTGGTTTAATACTTTGCTTTCTTTTATAGAAATTCATCCCTTTTAGTCACGAGTAAAACTTCATGGGTTCATTGTAGTGTAAGAATATAAACATAAATACTATATATCTTGGGTGGAGAATGTAAAAATTCCTTGAATGAAACAACTAGAGTTTAATCTTCTAACTGTTAGTAGTTTATTTGTCTTCTATTAATTATTAACAACAAATAATGATTAAATCACTGATGCATTCTTCACCATAAAAATAGTGTGGACATATAAAATACGAAATTGAGAAATAGATGCACACACACAACAATTTAACAACATCATTTTGGACAATTGTCGTTGGAAAAGCCTTGAACGGAAAACCAATGCATCAGCTGAGGGTTTTATTATTTGGCATAAAAAATAGAGAATTAGAATTTCTAGCCTTCCTGGCTTAGCTCTGAAAATTTATCTCAACTGGAAATATACTGGGAAAATATTTTTCCCTCATATCAACTCGATTTGGCCCTCTCTAGAAAACTTGCACTCCCCTGGAAATTCACTCAGCCTGTCTGGAAATGTACATTGCATGCTTTAGAAAATATTTTCTGCCCTGGAAACTCCTCTAGGAAAATTTTCTTGTATTACTCTACCTCTAGAATCAATTTTCTCTACCTACCAGAGATAGATATGGGCCCTAGCAACTGAATCGATGCTCCTTTTGAAAACTCGCACTAGGAATCTGGCTAATTTCCACTGCAGAATACAACCTCCTTTGCTAGATAATTCAACCTCATGTCCTAACTTTGGACCACTGGAAAACCTCCAGATAATTTCTTTGGAAATTATCACTACTACAAACCCCACTATTGTCTCTTCCCTAGCTTCAAATGCACCCTTGCTGAATTTTGCAATTGAGTATTCAAACTGCTTGAATTATTTTCGATCTAACTGATGCCTCTCTCCAAGCCCTCTACTTGCTCTTATAATATTATGTTGGGAAACCAATCAATGACTTAGATCACTTTGACTCCATCAATAGAAGTTTTTATAGCAAAATTGCATTACCTTAATTAATTAACTTTAATTAACCAAATTACCTAAGTTAGACTTAGGAAATAATTAAATTATGGAAAATTAATTTAATCAAGGTGTTTCCCAATCTTATCTCGTGAAACCTTTTTCTGGGTTTTGGAGATCTTGTGTTCCTTAGCCTCTTAAACATCATAGGGGAGAACATGTCTCTGTTTTTACACCAAAAACTAACACTCCCTCTTTGCGAGGAAGGTGTTCTCCAATTTACCTGTATGTTCTCTGAAGTAGATGAACTTGACTCTCCATAGAACATTCATTAGTATATCAACCACATGGTCTATGGGAACATGTTGTAGCCGAACTGATCCAAATTGCTAGTGTCTGACATATGTGAAACTTATTTCCTTCACCTCTTCAAAATGATCTGATTCCCTATCACTGGAAATTATTATGAAGAAACTACAAGGTTGTCACTGTCCACCACACTATTGCTCATACTCTGATCTCACATTGTTGATGCCTTTTTGATGTTGCTACTGCACTACCTCTACATCATTGTTATCACTGCAACTATGTGTCAATCTCTCAAAACTTGAAGGTCCATACTTCCATACGGCATTTCCATCTGAAGTTGGACTACCTCTGAGTCTTGATTTCCCATTAAAAATAGTTGGTAAATCTCTCTATCTATAGTTGTGTCTTGATTTTTGAAACTATCCAATTCACACTACTTGTGTCACAACAACTAGTTCTACAAATTTCTCTTGAGCATTTGACTACAACTAATTTTGGATATGCAACTATCTCTTGGGAATCTTAATATGCCACCCTTACTATGCAACTGTCTCTCGAATATCTACTTGTGCTATGTTGACACCTCGATCCTCCTACTACTTACTACTATAGGCTCTCATAGAAAAGGTGCCGATCCATGTGAGTAAGATACATAACAACTGGATTTGATCTACTAATAAAACCATCTATGGCTAGATTTGTACCTCCTCCTGCTCCTCGCTCAGATCTTACCCAATATGGCATATTGGAGTATCATACTCATCCCCCATATAAGGATAATTCTGAAAACATCATGAAATCATTCTCCAACATAGCATACAAGTCATCAATCTCGGACGAAGTTGTTGTTTTCTTCCCATTATTGTCCTTCTTCCTTTTCGGACACTAGGTGACGTAGTGACCAAAATCACCACATTTGAATCACTTGAAATTCATAAATTCCTTCTTCTTCTTCTCTCCTTTATAGTCTTGTCCCTGGTTGGGAATTTTATTCTCTTTCCCCTTTCCTGCAAGGTGTATGTTATCCTCCTCCTTCTCTACCTTCAGTCCATTGTCGTTGCTGCTAGTGGGACCAATAACCAGACTGAGCCTCATCTCTTCCCGAGTGAAGTTACTCCATAGACACTCCATAATAAGAGGTTTGTCTCGTCTAGAAATTACTTGGACAAATGTACGCCATTCCTTAGTAAAATTGTTGAGTGTTGTGTGCACCAACTCACTATCTAATGGTTTCTCTCCAACTGCTACAAGTTCATCTCTGACCGTCTGAATTCTGGTGAGATAGGATGTAACGTTCTTACCCTTCTGCACCTTAGTTTTCCTCATATTCTCCTTGAGAATCATTTTCCAATTCTTAGAAGAATCCTGGTATAGCTTCATGATGACATACCACATGTCCTTTGTTGTTTTCTTATCTACAATATGCGAGACGATATGATCCCAAACTCCGTCTACGACCATCCTCTTGGCTTTGGTCATTTCCTCCTTGAAGTTTATCGATTGTTGTGGAACTATCGACTTAGCTATTACTATCATCACATATTCCTTCAAGTCATGCTCATACAGAAGCAATTGTATCCTAGCCTTCTAGACACCAAAGTTGGAGGCCCCGTCTAATCCATCCTGATCTTGGAGACCTGTTGTGGCCATCTTTGTGAAACTCAAAAACTAGAGAAATATATGTTGGGGATCTCCTTTCTCCTTTCAAAAAATTAAATTTGTATGCTCCCTACTACTCACATTTCTACTTGCAACTACATTATGCAATCGACACTGGATCCTGCAACTCACATTGGATTGCATGGTACTTCCCTGGGATTTCAAACTTGCCTCTGGAAACTCTTTTGGTATTTTCACTACCTACTGCTAAACACTAAAGTTTCTATCTCTACCTCTGGTCTGATACTGTCACATAATATACAATCTTTGCAACACACAATAAATGAAAATATAAGTTGAATTAGCAATCAAATTGTTTTAATTGTTCTCTTCTACTAGAAATCACAACCTCCTTTTTTCCTACAAGAAAACTAGAAACCTTTGAGAATTTTATGGAAAATTCCCTTTCTTTGTGCTTTTCTCTTCCTTCCTTGCATTGATGTGTTACTGAAAAAACCTTGTTACAAATATTATGCGCTAGATGTGCTGTGCAAAATCGTCGATATGCTCATCGAATTCCTCTCTGGCAATCCTACTACTCCTGAGGCAAATCGAACTTGCTGGATCTAGAAATCAAATCTCTCCAGAAATTCACACTACTTGGTTGACCTATGAATATATGAAAATAGTGCTTTAGAACTCCCTTTAAAACAACACAATTTCACTTCCTTTCACGTAGAGCCTCTGACCCAATCATTTTTTTCTATGACACCATGTGAAAATTACTTGAAGGAAACAACTAGAGTCTAATCTTCTAACTGTTAGTAGTTTATTTGTATTATGTTAATTATTAACGATGAATAAAAATTAAATCTTTGATGCATTCTTCACCATAAAAACTTTGTGGAAATATAAAGTACGAAACTGAGAAATAGATGCACACACACAAAAACTTAACATCGTTATTTCGGAGAATTGTCCTTGGAAAAACCCTGAAGGGAAAAAATAATGTAGCAAATGAAGGTTTTGTTATTATGCAACACAAATAGAGAATTACAATTGCTAGCCTTCCTAGCTTAGCTCTGACAATTTATCTCAACTATAAATATATTGGGAACATCCCTTTCGCTCACAACAACTCGATTTGGCCCTCTTAGGAAAACTCACACTTCCTTGGAAATTCACTCAGTTTGTCTGGAAATGTGCACTGCTTGCTCTAGAAAATTTTGTTTTGCCATGGAAACACCAACCAATTCACTCCACCTCCTAGGGATAGATCTGGGCCCTAGAAACTGAATTGATTCTCCTTTCGGCAACTTTCATTGGGAATCTGGCTAACTCATGACATTATAGAATATGGTCTCCTTTATTGGATAATTCGGCTTCCTATCCTAACTACGAACCCCTCGAAAACCTCTTGAGAATTTGTTAAAAAATTATCACTATTGCAAACCCTGCTATTGTCTCTTCCCTAGCTTCAACTATGCCCTTGCTAAATGCTACAATTGGGTAGTTGTACTAATTAAATCATTTTCGATCTAACTGAAGCCTCTCTCCAAGCCCCTAACTCGATCCTATAATTTTCTGTTATGCAACCAATGACAAAGATCTAATCCTAATCAATGGCTAAGATCAATTTGACTCCACCAATATAAGCCTCTAGAGAAAAATCAAATTACCTTAATTAATTAAATTTAATTCACTAACTTCCCTAAGTTAGACTTCGGAAATATTTAAATTATGGAAAATTAATTTAATTAAGGTGTTTCCCAAGCTTATCTTGCGAAATTTTTTATGGGTCTTAGATATCTCGTGTTCCTTAACCTCTTAAACATCATAGAGGCTAGAACACATCTCCGTTGCTACACCAAAAACTAAGAGAGAAAAAACAAAAAAACATATAAACATGAGTATTATATATCTTGGTTGGAAAATATCAACAAAAAGGAGAGATCCTATTCAATGCCTTATACTTTTTGATCATTGCATACTATGAAGTGACCACTGGTTTTTGATGTAGGATCAATTCCACCATGGAAATGTAGGTTTTAACCTTGTATAAATTTGGTACTTGCAAGCAAATTCTTAAAAACAAAAAATATACACAAAGATATTTCTCTTGGAGCCAAAAACTAGGAAACCCAGATTAATTTATCATTATATTCCTTTCAATGTTACAATACATTATATACATGTCGAAGCATTCATAAATCATCAATCCATTAACCCTGAATTAGAACATAACCATATTTTCTTTCACTGGATCTACAAAACCATAGGCAAAACCACCATGCATAAAACCATGCACAAAAGGTCCGCTATTTTTGTTTGTTTGTTTGTTTGTTTGTTTTTTTTTTGGTTTTCGAGGCGTTGCCTCAAACCCTATTTAGGGGGGATATCACCCCCTTGTAATCCCCCAAACAAGGGGGTTGGTTTCCACCCATGACCCCGCTGTACACGACACAACATATTGCTAGTAGAGCTAGTCGTGCAAAGAATCTAACACGTACCCAATAGGAAAAATGAGATTGAATGTAAATGATGAGTTCCAAGTGTGATAAATAGATAAGTCTCAAGACTAGCTCTTTCACTTTGGAAATGAGTGTGTGTTTAGATGTTTCAAATAATGTTCTATTCATATGCACTTTTAATATGTGCATTCTCAATTATTCAATGTATGAAACATATTTTGAGGAAGATTTCGTCATGAAGGTTACTGTAAGGATAAATTTTGGTGCCAAAAGTAAGGAGCCCATGCAATATCTTAATGACCCTTATGATTATATTTGGAAATTAGATGCAATTAAGCCATACTATCAGATTGGTGTGTCCCTTGGAACAAAGTCAGTTAACACAATGAGGAACATTTTTACAAACACACATGAGCAACCACCGAACAAAGTGATGTAAAATGCAGTTGTTGGTACTCGTGGTAGTCTTACTTATCAACTAAATGTTGAATATTTCCCAAATAATGCTCATGTTTATGCATACCTTGATGATATTCAAGATTTAGGTTGAACTGAAGTTCAAAATTTTACCTTGTAGAGGTCATATGTACTTGGCATCGTGAGGTTTAAAAATCAATAAGTAATATTCAATGTACTTGGCATGTAAGGGGTATTTATGGTGCAAGTTTCCATTGGATTAGCCATCTCGCAAAATTTGGATTAGGCCATAGAGAGTGAATACTACAGGAAAGAGATATGTGGAAAGTGATGAATAATAAGGTATCCATTTGACATTACCAAGAATTTCACATGAATCACTATCTTGAGGATTGTGATAATGTAATGTCAACAAAAATGCATGAAACATCGGAGCTTGCATTAACCCAACAATAACTAAGGTTCAACTCAATAACATGTAATATGAACAAGTGGCTTCTTGTTGTTGTACATGCACTTAGTTAGCCATAATTATCTTTAGTTCAACTCTAGTTATTGCATACGATGTGCACTTGCCTTAAGCTAGTTAACTCAAGTGCTTACATATGGTGTGCACTTGGCTTTAGTTAGTTAACTCTAGTGCTTGCATGTGGTGCATGTGCACATTAACAGAACATAAAGCAAACTCACCTTCAGTTATCTTTAATTATCCATAGTTATTGCATGTACAACTAAGATTGACTTTAGTGCTTTATATATTGATTCTCAAAATAATATTGATGAATCAAATTCATTCTCAATTCCAATTTTTATTTTTCAATTCTCGAAAGTTTGTGCAATTATTCTTCAGCTAGATCTATATTTGTGCTGTAATAATTTTACACTTCTTCGTAGAGGTCTTTGAATGAATTTCTCATAGATGAAGACGAACAAACTGAGAACTTATTGGAAATATGGCGCTGAAGATATGCACATGTTTGAGGAAAATCTAACTTGAAGATCCTTTCACATTTGAACAACTCCATGCAACTTCTGAGGTGACATTGAAGAAAATGTTTGACATACAAATATTACTGAAATGAAATTTTTGGATCCCATCAAAGTCACTTGCAATTGTGATATTCTCACCTATAATATACTAAAAGATGATTCTATCTACAACAAGGAGAGCTTCAAGATCATATCGATCACCAGGATGGTCGCCATAAGACCTGGTAAAACCAATGGCATGATTCACATTGTTCATGGTCACATTGGATATAAATATTCTATTCAAATAACCTCCTCTGCCTATATATGTTTTTATACTGATAGTTGATTTTGTGTTACGTACACGAATATATTCTACATGAAATGCAAGTCCTGTACTTGTATGGGTTTGACTGAATATGTGGTGAATAATAATGTTGAAACTAGGATGGACAAAAGAAAAATCATACTCATCCCAACCACTTTATATAGCAATTGAATCATCATCCATGTTGATGTAACAATATTGTATATATATATCATCGATGTTACTAGAATAATAATGGGAGCCTTTTTTAGAAAACGTATAAGAAGTGGAATGAGACGGGAAACAACATTTTGTACAACCATTTTCGTTTCTTAGTCGACGAAACCGTTTTCTCCATAAATGAATGGTTTCTTGAAACAATTTTATGAGAAACATGATGCTAATAAACAATAAGCATATCTATAAGTATGGTTGGATAAAGTCACGGTGTTATCTTCCATACTGTATCTATAAGGGAAACAAGGGAAAACAATAGTAAACAATTAAAAAATAGTTATAGTAGAAAATCACCGAAGGCAAAATATAAACAAACAAATTAAAATTTGACTTTGACAGGGATATGGTTGATGAGATCCAACCTCCATAGAAGAGAAATGTTGTATGAGTGAGATGGAAATGGTGATATATTATTAAACGACAAGAATTCAAAAACCTGAGTTAGAGCCGAACAAATTCATGTCAAAAGGAAACGCAAATGCCTTTTTCCATCCCAATGAAAGCCCTAAGTGAAGGAGTGTCGTCGATTCTTGAGGGTAAGTTTGGACCGTCGATTTTATTTTCCCCAGTTTCCATATGAAGCCATGTGATGAGCCCTATATGGGCCACTGTAAGTTGACAATGTGGCCTTAACACGGACCCACAACCACAGTTGAGTGCCACCTCAAGAATGTTTAGAGTTATACATAGCACTACCAAATGTTATAAACCCTCAATAAAGGGCACATAATGTTTTTCCAAAAGGGGGGTCTAATTTTCCATATGTTATAAGCCCTGTTTGTCATGTATACTATAATTTTAAGGTATTTAAGCCATAGTTCATAATTCAATAGAGGAACATGGACAAACATCTTTATGATGCCTATAGTGAAGAACACTTTGTATAAATATGTAGAGACCCATGTCCTAGGTGAGGGCATCTGACTTACTATGAAGCGTAAATTCGAGTAAGTCTAACTTCAAGTCATATGGTTGGAGTGGAGATGAATACATATAAATTTGGAGTGGAAATGAATACATATAGAGTGGTTAGAAATATAATAAATGTTGGGTATAAGTACTAAAGGGAGAAAAGTTAATGCAAAAATGAAAACCATATCAATGCTCTAATATCAATATAAGACTATTTAAGGGTTAGTTTATTCCATAAAAATATATGCATTACTAGTGAAAAGTAACAAATAATGCAATATTTTTTTTTAAGGTGTGTTTTGAGGTACATTCTTTTAGGTGTGATTTTGTTTCTCCTTTAATGAGTATGAGATATACTTATAAGAATATATGTAATTGTTAGCAGTGCAAAATGTGCATTCTTATAAATGTTTATCTATTTTCTAGCGTCACTAATTGGCTACATTTTTTTGACATGCTTTCAATGTAATAGCAAAAGAAATATTATACTCTTTTCCTTCACTGATCTAATATGGCTAATGTGATCATCAAGATTTCACCTTGCCTATGTAAACAATGAATGTTGATGATGAATGCTTTGTCTGGTGTTTTTCATAGTTTTCTTGTTTTTCTCTCTCTCCTTGTTTCTTGAATGTGAAACCTCCAAACACCGTTTCTCATCCCATTGTCATTTTGTTTCCTGTTTCTCGTTTCTAGTAACATAGAATATCATTACAGGAATAATTTATCCTGTCATTTTCCTTTGTGAAAACAAGTGACTCTGCTGGTGATTCAATTTTGAATGACCGACAGACATGTTTGGAGGGATTTGAAAACGAACAGTGATGATGTTGTTTCTTTGGCTACATTGATAGCTATGTAACCAATGAGTGATTAGGCCAATGAAGGTGGAGATCCTTGTCTTTTGACTCAATGGGATTGGGTGGAATGGATCTTAGATTGACCACCTTATTTTTTCCACTCATAGATTTTGTGAGAGCCAACACATCCACAGGTTACATTATCACCATGGTTTTCCCCCACTGATATGGTATAAGTTCAAAAAGTGATGATGAAAAATCCAAATTCCAGCACACTTTGGTAGAGTGGAGATGCCATTTATACTTTGCATCTTATCTGAAGAGAAAGATATGCATTTTGTCGATCCCCTCTGTGATCCTTCCCAAAACCATGCTACGTATAGCTTGTTATCATACTATTCCAGACAACCACATCCAGCTTAGGAATTTTATCAAAGACATGTCACTGAGTCCTCTATAATGTCACATTTGGCAACAGATCAGCGAGGGAACTAGCTACAAAGATACTAGACTCAAGTCCAACTCTGACAAGTTGAGCATGGACTTCCTTACCTTGTTTAGGAGCTATGAAGCCAACAAAAGCCTTCAATACACTCACATATGTGAACCTTCAACTAGTTTGGCATCATGCCTTCAACTTGAATTTCATAGAAGAGCTTCCAAGCCTCCTCGCTATACCCCTGCTGGGAATACCTACCGTATCATAGTAGTCAAAGACACCATATTTCACTCTGGTATTTTTTCAAACAATTCTCGACTAGATTCCCACACTTTGCATAGCCTGAAATCATTGTTGTCCAGGATAACACATCCATTGTCAACATTTTTCCAAATAATTGTGATTTCAAACTTTGAAAATGTATTAGCAAGGTTATTGGGCACATACATGTATGGTAAAAAAATAGCTTTAATGTTATGCCCATAAATCTTCTTCCCCTATTCCAATGTTCAGACCACCAGTAACACTAAAGTGGCTCATCTCAATGCCTTCCCAATGCATCTAGTAAAACAATTTAAACACTTCTGCATACTAGTTGTTATGCAACACGAGAGTATAGAATCCTTCAATACCCCTATGGATAGAGGCTCGTACCATCATTACATAGAATCTAGAATGTCAATTTATAAAGGATTATTACTATTATGCACATGCGTTTTGAGTAGTGTTGTATTAATGTGCGGTAGCTTTGCTTCTGACTCTTCTTCTTCATGGATTTTTACCAAAGCCCAAATTATGTTATGCCTCAAAAGAAATTTTACTGAAGGATTTGGGCCTGGAAATGTGTTGAATACATGGAATCAGAGTGACCTAGATACTTCACATTGCAGGTGGAGAAGTGTTTAGGGTGGCTTGGTTGTAGGTCTGTATCTCTCTAATTTGTGACTTTTAGGCTCAATTTTCCCAACTTCACAACCTCATGAATGTCACAGTTTCCAACAATAATTTGACTGGACCCTTTCCAAACAAAATTGTTGATATTCCAAACTCTCTGATATCTAAGTTTATCTAATAATTTATTCAATGGCACCTTTCCACCAGAATTCCAGAAATTGAAGGAGTTTGAGGTTTTGAATGTCTACAACTATGCTTTAATGTAGTCTAAAAACCACACAAATTAACTTGGAAAATAATGGAAATTTTGGCAAGATTATGACAAAATCCGACAGAAATTTTGGAAAATTTGGGTTACAACTGTCAAATTTTAGGATTTTGGGTGCTCTAGAGTTTTTGATGGTGTTGAATCCATTTCCACCATAAAAAACGATGGAAAATTCTCCAACATAGCATTCTGATTTAAAAAAAATATTACCAGATTTTGGAAAGAAATCTATCGTCCAGACGAGTTTGTGGTGTTTCTAGACAACGCCCTATGCTTTTTTAGGGACATTGCCAATGGAGAAGATTGGGATATCATAATAGTCCTTGTAGTTACACTCAGTTGCACCTGTAATCATTGTGTCTCAATGGGGAGTTCTAAGGCATCATTAATATGGCCACTTAAACCATAAGTAGTAATCATGGAACCCCATGAGATAACATCTCATTTAATTATTTGGTCAAACAATTCAATCACAACCTCCAAGTTCTAGGGAATTTCTATCAAACACTGAAATATATAAACAATTTCATCTATGTACTATGTCTCTGGTCCATGCAGTTCTAGTGTTGTAAGCCTAGGTTCTAATACCATTTGTAACATTGTCATTGACACTAATGCAATAATCATAAATAATGCATATACATTATATGATAAAATAACATGCGAGAAGCAATCAACATCCATAAAAAATGTCTCAGATACTTATCTGTGAAAATTTGTTGATTAGTTGCAGGTCTTGGAAGTACTACCTGGTCGTAGATCACACTACTCCAACTCTTTCAGTAGTTGGTCACCCCCTAGCTAGGGTCATGACTCCACTTGGGAAATGACTTAAGCTTGATAAACATATAGTACCCAATTCAACAAGGACAAGGTACCAAATCCTGAAAACCTCCAACCAACAAACTCATATCGCCTATTAGCCCCACACTCAAGTAGTGCACCTCGTTCTCTGCACTTGCAGTCCTTAAGGTTGTGCCATTATGTCTAGGGTGTCTAACTTGGGCTGGCTAGGGATTTCTCAGAGCCCTGCAACTTCTGAGAGTTCTTGTTTCCCTTAGGGATTTCCATATACCCTCCAGGCCCTCTCATAGGGACATGGACACCTATCCCTTCCTGTCCTATCCAATTGAATAGGGGAAACACCCTTTAATATGTATGGGTGTCCTTATTTATAACAATATATTATATAATATTATAATATATATTAATATAAACCAATTTTAACTTTTCATTCATGGAGTCCTCCCCCCCCCCCCCCCCCACCACATGCTCTTTTCATCCACTGGTCTACAACTGTTGTGTTTTTTTAACACGTGTGCTTTGCATGATACATGCTCGGTTGACCCAACTACACAATAACCTTGGCCTTAAAGCACGTTAGTACACTAGCCCAGTGGCCTAACATATTTATACACACAGAGACATACACGCCTTAATAGAATTCAAATCACTAGCCTAATTAACATGTCAGGGCTCACCAACCTAATTATCATATACACATATACAATCACAATTTGGGGATTAATTCGGGTATTACATCCATAGTGTAATTCATTATAAATATCCCCCAAACACTTCATTGTTGCTAGATACCTAGTTTTTTCTAGCTTAAACACATACTTTTTTGCATCTTGTAGAAATGAAATGATCAATAGTGTTGATTAAATCCTTAATTACCTAGTGGTTCATATGTTCATCTATGAGATTATGGTTTCTCTTGTCATCCATTTCACTAACACGGAATGGAAGGGGACACACCCTTAAGGTACATATATTCCTTCACAAAATATTGACATATATCTCCCTTTTGTACATTTGGGTAGTCACAAAAGACCATATTTTATCTATGATTGCACACAGTGTAGAATGTATATGGTTATACAAATTTTGATTTCATGCTCAAAATGTCCACGTGCATAAGGTCATAAAATACATCAACATTCTAGATGTTTTTGTTGTTGTTAAATATAGACTTTTCCTTTATGTTGAAAGATTACACCATTTAATACATCTTACCAAAATCCTACTGACCTCACTCTTACAAGATTTATTGGTCAGTAGATAATTTCCAAAAGTGATTACACCCCACCAAAAGTGTTTGGTTGTCTATAAACACAAAGGAACGTATAGCTTGAAAACCAACATGATCAATACACATCCAAGAGCGCTTATGAATCTAAGTTATTGGAGAAAGATTGTCTAATCGTGAACTAGGTAATGGTGGAGGATAAAAATCACAGTGAACATGTTTCTGTATGTGGGCCAATATGCCTTCAAAGCAGTCTGATTTTCCTGTAGGCACCATTATCCCCTTTGTAAACTCACTAATGTGCCTTGCATGTGCCACTGGTTTCCTTGGAGGTCATTCATCAATGAGATGATAGTGTTCTAGTCATCGTGCTTGTCTCTGTTGAGTCATTCTAGAAGAATATTTAGATTCCTAAGTTGGCAGCCAAGGTTTCCTAACTAAGAGCAACCTCGTTAAGGCAGGGTGAGTTTCCAGGGTTGCGATCTACAACCTCCCCTTGACTAGTGTCCTCCATGAGATGTTGACTTGGTTACCCTCTCTCAACCACCCCTCTCCTTACTCTATCATGCTGGCGTGGCATCATAGACTTCACCAAGGGTCAAAAGGACCTAAATAAAAGGAGGCTATAGGCGAGCCAAAGGAATAAAAAATTCTCCTCCGACCAAAATACCAAGCCACCCTGAACAACAACAATGCACCTAGCCTAACAATGAAATACAATAGGACTAGGTCCCAAAAGAAATTGGATATTTGTATACCTATGTTCCATAAGAGATAAAACATGGAATCCCCAAGATGACAACCAAGGTGGAGAGGCTTCCAGAAAAACCCCGTTGAAGAAAAAGGTACCAGTGAGGTGTTTGCTAGTGTAGTTGCCTTTTTGCCTTGGAAAACACTTTAAAACACCTTTTTAGCATGTGACTTTATGAGTTATATTAAAGTCAATTTATAAAGTACTTTAAATACTATGTAATTTCTAATATTAAAGCCATGTTATGTGTTAAATATGACTTTATATAGAGAAAAAGTACAAGGTACAAAAATAAAGTTATAAAGTGACTAGGAGTCATTAATGAGGGGAACCACATGAAAAGGGGTCCAAGTGAGGGAATGATATCCATCATTGATCTAGAGGGTTGAGATATAATCTCAACCTTTGGTTAAAAAGGGTTAGGGTTTCCTATCTAATGAGATCTAAAGAGGGAGAAAAAGGTAGAAGTTATTGATTCTTCATGTACATTTGGAGAAGTGAAGGAAAGAGAGCTAGAGAGGAGCATGAGTTTGTAGGAGGAGATTTTTTTCCAAGGAAGTTGATCTAGAACAAGAGAAATAGCTCAAACCTTAAGGAGCGATTGCAAGCACAAAAACCTAGACCATTCTCACTCATTATCGATGCGAGGGCTGGAGAAGAGGGTATGTGCAGTTTTAAAAGAGGTTTTGACTGTTATAAATTCACTCTATCAGGCCCAAAATTTCTAACAATAAATTCAGGTCTAAGATCAAGTTACCAGGTAGATATTCAACATGAAATTCAAGGGAGACCAACCAGTTTATTTGAATAAAATTTGAGAGAAATTTCTGGGTTGAATAGCTCGAATTTCAAGGAACAAGAGCAATTGTAGCATGATATTCGAGGGATACAACAACTAGTTGTGGCACAAATTTTTGAAGTGATACATTCTGGTAGAGGCACATATTTATATATTGTCAGTGGATAGATAATGGCTCGAATATATGGGAGAGATTAGTATAAATGTTGTAATTTATTGGTGTGTGAATTTCCTAAGAAAGAGAAAATAAAAATCTCCTTATATTAGTTTTCTCCTTGTGGGTTTTTCCAAGGTCACGTTGTGTTAATTTTCTAGGGAACCTGGTATAATTAATTTTTTATTCACTTGATAAATAATTTAGTGATCAATTTAAACATTAGTTTCACATAGAAATAAATTCAATATCATTTAGGAAGCTATACAGAAGAAAAACATCAAGTAATAAACATGAAAGAATATTAAAGTAACCATGAAACAAAGAGACAAGAGACATAGAAATTAGGCACACTTCTAGGGAAAAACCTGCAAGGGGAAAATCCACAAGAGGAAAACCCATAAAAGTTCTTACTTGTGTGTGTGTGTGTGTGTGAGAGAGAGAGAGAGAGAGAGAGAGAGAGAGATTTCCAGATTCATCTATACATCATAAATAACAATAAAAAATAATAACCAAACCAGTAACCAAAATTATGATGAAGTGTGTTACAAGTCATTTGTTCATTGATTCCCAAACCATTGGGAGTATTCCACTTGTAGGTGAATCCCCACATCCTTATCAACATGTTGGGATATTATTACTCAAAGATTCATCTTTAATGGGAATTTTTATGCTCCCTCCCGGCATTCCCAATCTGGTTTCCCCTATTAATATGATTTCGTCTTCTACTATTCCATCTGATCCCTAGATAGTACATGACAACTCTAACATTGACTCATTTGGTGACCGTATGCCGCTCAATCCCATTGAGTTGGAGTATGAAGCTATTTACTTGGCCTATTCAGAAAATCCTGATGTTGATGCCTTAGTAAATTGGGTTGACCATTTCCAAGATTTAGGTTCACATTCTGATCCTTTGGACGACATATTTTCCACTGAAAAAAGCATCATGGAGATCATGATGTCAGTAAGAACCCCATGGGACGATAATCATCATAGATCCTCATTTCCTGAAATTCTTGAGAATAATCTTGAAGACTATTGTCCACCCAACATTATTGAGTCATTTTTGGGTTCTATCTCTATTCATGAGGTGAATTGCGAGAATAATTTAGAAAATATTGAGGAGACCATACCCCTAGATATTTCTATAAAACATGGAGTAGTTGAAAATGTCCATATTGGCGCATCTTGTTCCCCCAATGAGATTAAAATTCATCAGAACCTTTTTCAAGAATTTTGTGACGTTTTCATTTGGACATATGAAGAGATTCTAGGAATAGATCCAAACATTGTGGTGCATGAGATTAAAACCTATATGGATGCTAAACAAATTCGAGAACGTTTAAGTTCAACTCACTCGAAGAAAGCAGTTGCAATAAAAGAAGAGGTTTTAAAACTTTTGTGTGTTGGTTTTATCTATATTGTTCCTTTAACAAATGGGTTTTGAATATTGTTCCCATTATGAAGAAACATGGTACGATCAAAGTGCGCATTGATTATAGGGATATTAATCTATCTTGTCCCAAAGTCAACTACCTAGCCCCTTTTATCGATCAAATAGTTGACGATTGTGCCATAAGATAAAAAGTTTCATTTATGGAGGGCTTCTCCGGTTATGATCATATCAACATCTTTCTATCAGACCATCATAAGACTTCCTTAATTTGTTCGCGGGGCACGTTTTCCTACCGCAAACTTCCTTTTGGTCTGAATAACGTTGGCACAACTTTCCAAAGGGAAATGAATTATGATTTCCATGATATTAAGCATATGATGCAACCTTATTTGGATGATTTTCTTGCCCATTCTAAATATCGTAAATATCATCAAATGAATCTTAGAGTGATATTCCTACATTATCGACAATATAACATAAGGTTAAATCCACAAAAATGTGAGTTTTGCATCCAATCTGGTCAACTTCTAAGATTCATAGTGTCTAAGAGTAGGATCCACATAAATCCTATGAAAGTCTAGGTAATAATTGATTTTCCTACTCCCTCTTCACTTGTTCATTTACAAGGCCTTCAAGGGAGGGATAAATTTCTGTGAAGCTTCGTTCCTAACCATGCAAAACTTACACAAAAAAATATTTTCATGCTTTGAATGATGTGTTAGCTCGAGCATATTTTCTCTATCCCCCTAACTATAAACACGACTACTTATTCTATTTAGCTGTGGCAGTTACCACAACCATGATGGTTCTGGTACAAGAATATGATATAGGAGACGAACATGCCATATATTAATTGAGCCAAAACTTGACCGAGACTGAAGCCAAGTATTCACACATCGAAAAGTTAGCTTTGGCAGCTATGCAATATGTCTAGAAATTTCACCACTATATCTTGCGTCAGAAGACTACTGTAGTTTTTGGTTGCAACCCTATGACTTACATTTTTTAACATTAATTACTAGGGGCAAGTACTCGAAGTGGATAGTTATTCTCCAAGAGTTTGATTTGGAATTCATTAAATCCAATTCTAATAAATCTTTAGTCTTCGTTGAACTGATTTGCGACCTTCCCTCCTCTGAATCAAAATTGATAGATGATGATTTATTCTAGATGAAAAATTATTTTTGATAGAATATTCTGATCCCTGGTATGGAAATATCACCATTTATCTCCAAACCCAAACTTTCTGGCTTGATACTACTCATTCTGTTCAACGTTGAATCCACTACAAAGCTCGCCAATACATCATAATTGGTGACACTCTTTACTTCCATGGTGTTGATTCGATCTTTTGACGTTGTCTTAGTCATGATGAGGCCAAGAAAACCTTGAATGGATATCATGCTAAAGTATGCAACAGATACATGTCTCGCTATGCGACTGCCAAAAATATTTTACATGTTGTTTATTTATGGCTGAACTTGTTTTGAGATTGTATTTTAGCAGTTCAGAAATGTCACACATGCTAGATTTATAATAGGAAAACTCATTCTCCACCTGCTCCTATGCATCTATTTATTTCCGTTGGACTTTTTTCCAAATGGGGCATTAAATTCATGACCTATAACCCTCATTCGACCAGGGGGAATGGCTACATTATCGTTGCTATAGACTAATTTACCAAATGGGACGAAGTGATGCCTACATTAGACAACAATGACAAAACTGATGCATTGTTCCTTTTCAACCATGTTATTTCCAGATTTGGTGTCCACCAATCCGTCATTACAAACCATGGAAAACATTTTGGAAATTACATGATGTTTGAATTCACTGCCAAGTTGGCCCTTCAACATGATAACTCAACTCCCTATTACCCACAAGCTAACAGGAAAGTAGAAGCCATTAATAGGATTTTGAAAATGATGCTCCTATGCATGGTAGGGATTCATTATAAAAGTTGGCCAACCATTACTTATTTTTCTTTATGGGAATACAGAACATTTGTCTGAACAACAAATGGATTCACACCATTTCATTTGGTGTATGGTATAGAAGCAATTATCGCAATCGAATGTGTTATTCCATCCTTAAAACTGGCCATTGAGCTTCTTCCCACAACTTCTGCAGAAGAAAATTGTCTTTTGCACCTAATTCGCCTGGATGAGACCTGATGTGATGTCGCAATGGCCAATGAGGCTCACAAAAAATGTGTCAAACAAAATTTGACCATAATTTTAAATCTCGCGCCTTCTCGAAAGGTGGCCTAGTCCTTTTATACGACTAGGAAGTTGAAAAATTAGGAGCTTGGAAGTTCACACCATTATGGTTAGGTCCATATATAGTCAAGTGCGTACTAGTAAAAGGGGCCTGTGAACTAGTTAATTTTGATGGAATTCTCTTGGCGCAACCCCAAAATGGGTTGTAGTTGAAAAAATACTATGCTTAGAATTATTCGGCATAGTCACTGTGTACGTACTATATAGGTTTGTTAGTGTGTTACAGTGTGGTTTTATATAGTTTTCTACCACCTCTAATTATCTTGAATTTCATCTTATTTTCATATGTCGATGTTCCCTCAATGATATGCTGGTTATGTTGATGGCTTTAGTTGTAGTACTCAAAACCTTTCTTTGGCAACATGGGAAATATATGCTCCTGATGACAAGTTAGTGATTCTACAAGGGATTTGTATTAGTTTCTCGACTAATAACATTGTTGAGTATAACACAGTGATCGAATTGTTATCTGATGTTATTTCCTATGGAATTTTCCATTTAGTTGTCATAATCGATTCACAACTTTTGGGTCAACATTTGAATAACGTCTATTCAGTTAGAATTCTAACTTTATTATGAATGTTTTTAAGGGTACACCTCTTAGAGCAACATTTTGATTATATCCAATATCAATATGGTCCTATGAATATTAATACATTAATATATGCATTAGCCAATTATGTATTGGATATACATTTGCAACATATGTAGTTACACAAACCATAATCATACATTGTGAAAGAGAGTAGAATAAAAATTGAAGACATCCATAAATAGAAAAATGTATATAATGTTTGGTTTACAAAATTGTGTCCAAGATACATATGGCCACATGACCTATAATATAAAAATTTATGTAGACAAAATATGGCTCAAAATCCTCCTAGGATACTAATCCCTATGATGCTCTTGATAGCATACAGTCTCCCGAGAAAATTTTCATATAAAACAACTGATACGCTCTGGAAATATTATGGTGTATCGCTACAGACGGATGATGACCTCATTAATCCTTGTGTCCAGTATGCCGTGGTTCAAACCCTCAATATGATGCTCAAACTCAGTATCTCCACAGTATCAGGATCAACCATATTATCCTCTACCCCTACAGCCTCAGCCTATACAATATGCGGTTGTGCTCGTTGATGTATAAGTGGCATGGCTACTGGTCCCACAAGTCCAATATATGCAGGTAAATACCAATAGTTAGTCTATGATACATAAAAAACATAAAATGAATTTTAAAAGCCAAAACACCAAAAATATTCAAAATGAGTTTGTTTTACCTACATCACCCCATTGCTCGCCTTCGAGTAAGACAAGCTCAGAGTCTCCACAGAAGTAAACTCAAGCATATGGGTAGTCCTCAATCATAATTTGTTTCTTTCGTATCCATCTGAAAAAAGTAGGGCTAAATCTCATCGTAGGTGCTCCCCCATGACGAGACATCAAATCTACCCATTGACTCATATGAGGCACTATAGTTCCCAAAAACTCACAAGATATACTCTGAGGATGAAGTAATCATATCCTCTCTAAGGCAAAGGATACAATGATACAACCATATCCAAATTTCTTCAGTAATCCTGTATTTTCCTGATTGAGTTGTTCATTCAGGTTAACTAGAACCCCTTCACACAAGTTAAGTATTGTAGGCTCCAAGCACTCTAAAGCATACAACATCTGGGTCTTGGTGGTTAAGTGTAAAGAAACATTGCTAGCCAATCGGGTAATAGTGAAAGGATTTTTCTAAGAGGAATTCGTACTAGATCCTTTATCTCAATTTTCCCATCATTGGTTATTTTAAAGGTAGGACGACAATGAGCAGTAATGTAATATTTCACTCTATCCACACCTCTCCTGAAATGGGAGCTCCTCTTTGTGATAGACCTGTCAAGAAGTAGATGTACTCAACATATATCATGATAGTGTGTAACCCAAACCTTAAGTATTGTACATGTGTTTCCCATCATTTGACCAAATACTCCGGTAACTCTAATTGGACCCTCATGCCCGAAATCATGAAAAACTTGAGAAGCCCATAATTTCTCAAATCTTGAACTGTTGTTGGGTCATTGGCAACAACCATATCTTGAGCCTCATTCTCTATTTCTCTCCAGGTCAAATCCATTTCTCTTTAGTGAATGTCTGTAAAATAACATGGAAGAACACATCAAATCAACCATTTGAATTTTTTTGGGAGAAAAAACACTCAAAGATCAAATTTTTGAAAACTCCTTGTGCCCATCACACCATCTCCTCTTAGACATAGAGACCCATTGCACTTACCCCCACTAATGAGTGTTTTGGGTCACCTTTCCCAATGTTAATTTTATTCACCCATCGCACCTCACAATATTGGGTGGGTGCGATGGGAAAGGGTGATTTTCTAAACCTAAAAATGAAAAATAAATCTAGACAAATGCACAAAATGAGAAATGGAAACTATAGAAATGAAGAGAAAACATAGATCTCTAACCTGAAACTTAGAGTACTGAAAATGGTCCATAAGATTGGCCGCAATCAACTATTGAAGATTAAAGGTAAAACCCACTCAGAGCTCACTCAACTTGGTAAAAATGGAAAGGGGAATAAATGGATTACATTTTCACTTTTTATGATCAAAATTAGTCATTATTTTAAAATATTTTGAGATTTTTTGATATTTTGACCTAATTTTTACCATATATCATGTATTGTTAATCTTGTTGCAGTGTTCTGAGCAGGTTGAAAGATAATTGAATGATTTAATGTATATTATAAGTTAAATACACGTCATTTTAATGAATGAGTACATTTTTATCGCTTTTTCAGGCTCATTAAATCTACGAAAAAGGAACCCCCTAGAGTCCTCTTTCAACTCTTTTCAGACTCCCAAAACATGAAAATATTGTTAAGCACTTGTATTTTCGAACTCGTTAAAGTAAATGAAAATAAGTTTTCCTCGTATTAATTTAATCCTTTTCCAGAATGGGATGGACTATTTACGAAAAAAGAGTACTTTAGTCGAACATGGCTAAAAGGTTCTCTTGGGTATTTTTTTGCTTTTTTGGGCCCAAGTGACTAAATTTATGAAAATAAACTTCTTGGATTTTTCCTTTTCACCTCTTTTTCAAACTCTCTAAACATGAAAAAGGAGTCAAGTTACACCTTCACTAAACTAGTAAAACTATTAAACAATGATGAACTAGTTAAGCATGACGAGACCAGACCACTCCTTCTCATGGTTCGTTAAAAATAATCAGAAGGATTCATCCAAAGGATGAAATTATAGATCAAGCGTATGTTATACTCCTCAATATTGTCAAAAATAAAGAGGTATTGGCCAGAAATGGTTGGGAAATTGGGAAAAAAAAGGCATTTTTCTTATTAATGGCAATGAGTCACACTTGAACATGAAACTCTTTCACTTCACCTCCATGACTGCTTTGGGTTGGGGAATCTACTTGCCTCATTATTGATCGCACCTTCATCATGGGTATTTGAGCCAATGTTTCCAACTCCATTTAGTGTCATCGATATGTTCAAGAGAAATTCCTCCCTCAGTTGACATCTGCTACAATAAATTAAGCCTTACTTCATGTTTTCCTCTCTTGAACCAACTTTGAATCATTACATTTTGTCTCAAATATTGATACCCATTTTGTGTCATTGATGGGGGATACATCAAGGCCCTCCAACAAAAAGTCGCTTCCTGTCAACATCGACACATTATCGAGGAAGTTGACTTAGAAACTCTATTCAATGCCTTGGAACTTGCATACCTCAGTGGAAAGTTTCCTCGCTTCCGGTAACAAGTTTTCATCATTGGCCTTCGACTGAGATATTTTATGTGGCGTTCGACTTCAAATAATTCATTCACATCACATAGATTTTACTATAGTACCTTGAGGGCCATTATTATTATTAGTGGTTCCTCTTGCATCTGTTAACAACTTACATTTTTCGATAGTAATGAGATGGTGTCGACTATGTTCAACTCCAACTCATTTATTCACATGGTTAGAATCGTACTATTGAGTGACGAGGTAGAAAACCCTAGATCTAGTTCCATCCATTCATGTTGCGCTTTCAAGATTCATATAAGATCATAAAATATGATGGCTAAGATCGTTCAGAAATTTATCCAAACATGGGTTCACCATTTTTCATCAGTGGACGAGACTTTGATTATTCTACATGTAATATTTTCTTATGGGTTGAGGATATGTATGCCTATCTCAACAATAATATCATGATGATTATGTATTGTAATAGATGATGATCTCAACCAACCTTTTCTTGATCCATACTTGCCACAAGGTAAAGCACTTCATTCCTTAGCCACGCTTCTAACTTTGTACTTTAGGGGGCAATCTGTTTTTGGTCCAATTTAAGGGTTTAAATTAGATCATCAATTATTTTATCATTCCGGTTTTCGTAATATTATAAGAACTCCAACATATATGGTTTAGAGGTAGTTTCTACAAGTTTAACACCTAGCTAATTTGAAACCTTGAGTATTATTGCCAAGCAAGATTCATTCTCCCTTACAGGAGAAGGATTAAAAAATTCTTCAATGACAAGATTAGCACTTTTAGATTATCAATTTTCCTTAATGAACCAAATAGCAGCAAATCAATCATACATGAAATGAAATTTTTTTTACAAGTCCAGTTATTGATTGTGAAAGAAATATCAAGTCCTCTTACAAGGAGTCAATTCATAATATCTCTCAATCAAAAATATCAATAATAACTTAATCAAAACATAATTAAGATGAGCAATCTTGGATAAGTCTAGCCTATTGACAATGATATAAATACCAAGCTCTCTTAGGAGAGGTCAATTCATAATATCCTGTTATCAAACATGTCAATAAGAACTTAGCAAAAAATTGAATATACTGAAATGAAGGTACATCAAACTGAAATGAAAGTACAATAAACTAGAATGAAAGTACAACAGACTGAAACTATACCAAACAAGGAGAAACTAGTGCACAGGCTCAACAATGGGGGCTCTCCATGCTTCTGCTGTGCACCTTAGATGAATTTAGGCTCAGAATAATTTATAAATCTGATCAAACATCATCCATTAAGCATAATAGAAGCAAAAGAACTCTGAACCAACTCCTTTCACTAATTTTCAAAAAGTATCCAATTTCTCATAGTTGAAGAGATAGATTTCCTCCTCTAAATATCACATATTTATACAATTTTTTGGTAACTAATTAACTAAAATAACACAAATACATTTATGATAATAAGTCCTACAAGTCGAATTCAATACTCCTATCGCTAAAATTTGGGAAAAATCCCTTAAAATCACATTATGCCCATATGTATGCTCAAACCAAGGGATATTTCTAAACATCTGGCCTGGTTTGACTAGTGTCGACCTCAATCTAGCTTCTTTGATTCGAACCAACAAGTGCTCATCCATCCTTGGTTTCCATAGTTTCCAGATATGCATTTGGTTTGAGCCTAGGTGTCTTGCAACCATTACTTCAAACGAGCCATTACAAGATTTTCTAGTTCTGTCAGAATTTAATTTTAAAGATCAATTTTGATAAAAACACTTAAAAATCAAAAGACATTGCTTAGTTACCTTGGTATGTATTAGAAGGTATAAAACATGATGAAAATGATAGAAAATGGATGATAAGGATGGAAAAAAGTGATGGAATGGGTGTGGAAAAAAGAGTCAAAACTGAGAGCCAACATTCTGCCTTGCTGAACTTGAAGCATGTCCTCATGCTTGCCTGGTCCTTCTAGACCTCCTTCCTCCTTTACCTGTATGAAGTAGTGGACTTTGCTTCTATTGCTCGAAGAAGTATAAAAACTCTCTCCATTTCCTCCTTTATCAATTCAATTGGAGCTCCCCCTTTATTTTCCTACTCAAAGGATCTTGAATTTGAGCACATCTAAGGATTAACTGAGCTCTTTTCCATGTGAATCATGTCCATTACCATAGTTTTGAAGGTGTCTCAAATCTTCCTTTGATGTTGAAAGAGGGTATCTTTATATGAATCCTATTAATGTCATTATGCATCCCATACCTTTTTATCAACCAAGCTATAATTTCCATTTCTCAATGCCCGGTAACCAAAACTATTTTTCTTGCCCAATTCATGACATTGATCTTCTTTCCCAAAATATTTCCAAATCAATGTTCATTCTATTCTATAAATGCCGACAATAGAACCATATTAGCCTCACTTGATAATCAAAATGCATATAACTGACATTCACAACCTCCCCTCACGAAATTTGCATGATACTCCAGAGTCTAAAATATTGAACTTTTCATGGAAAAATATTGCAGACTCTTCATTTAAGATAATCATACAAGAACATTATACTAGTTAGAGATGCAAAATATAGTTCCATCAAAGTTGAAGAAACCATACAAAGAAATATAGAGAGTTTTCACACAAAATATGGTTGCTTTGTTGCATTACAATAGGGTTGAGGTAAGCAACATTCCTTAGTCGCTCTCACATAGTAAGATCTTTAATGTTCACCGATTGTTATGAGTAGAATAATATTTTCCTTTCTCTATGTTGTTATTAGGCCAAGTCTCTAAATATAACCAAAGTAATTATTTGTACAAATATGAAGAGTTGAGGAATACCTTTCTATCAAAATTGATAAGAAGTACCTAGTCTTGGTAACTGGATGAGATCCACTTCTTCCATTCTATAAAAGCATCAGGAAATAGTTGTTGAAAGAAATCCAAGAAAATGCTCCACTCTTCCTCGCTTATTTGAGACAAATCAACTAGATTTTCACTGCAGTCTCGAGCATTCCTTGTCAATTGAGGGGAGCTCACTCCTCTCATGTTTGTCAGTATTCAAAATTCTTATATCAAGAATACCAATTATATGCACAACTCCAACAAGAAAGAAATTAGTGTCATGTTCTGCCCTTTGAAATAAATAAGCAGCTCCTTGGAAATTGAATGCCCCTAAAATTCCCGTGTCTTTGTTCATGTTCCAAATTTTTAAGAAATACTATTTTTACTGCACGATATACAAAATAAGTGTTGAAAGAACTAGAAAATATCCCAAATAACAATGAATTTGAGAAAAATGTCCACTCTAGGCCTAATTGGGCTCTTTTTGAAGAAAACCCATGTTTTTGTTTTTCGAATTTCACTTTCGTTTGCTCAGAAAAAGCCACGGAAAATAGTTTCTTCTTAAAAATTCCAGATTTTTAGAGAATTGTGACCACTCTACCTCTGTATCCTTAAAAAAACTACTAGGAGAATGTTATCTGTATATACTAGATTTCCCAATGCTGAGGCTGATTTGGTGTTTCTCTCTGTCGAAAACCTTTCCACCTTTTCTCCTGTGTGTTTAAAAGAAAACATAAGTTGATTTGAAAAAAAGGGTTATTTAAAAATTTATCTCATTTTTACAACTATTACTCCACTTATTAAATTTTTACGAGTCCCTCTGTTACTCATATCCCTTTTATTTATCATACTTGTCACTGATACTTACTCAACTTCTGTGGGTTGCTCGCCAAGTGTTTTCCCAAAATCCATGAAAATTTTAAAAACAACAACTCTTCATTGACACATTACAACCATGCAAATTTTCTACGAATATTTTTATGTGAAAAGTTTGGGATATCTTACCTTTGTTGACTCAATATTATACTCTTTCTCTGTGGTTGTGAATCCCATTCTTCTGCTCTCACTTTTTTATTTCTAATGCCTTAAATCTATCATTTCAACGTCTTGATTTCTTGGCCCAATTCTTGTTTGCACTCGCACTTCACAGTAAATTAGGCACTCATACTTCACTTACTATTTGCAGTTTGGGCACTCGCTTCACGGATTTTCACTTACACTTCAAATGCTTATATGAAGCAAGCCTTCAGTTTCCCTTTTTACATTAAACGCTTATGACTTGTGACAGATTTTTATGACTCTAGCTCATAACTGCCAAATTGATTTTTTTGAATTGTACATGTTTTTTTATTCCATCATCGATTTTTATATCCTTCTTTTGAGTTGTCTTATTTCATCATAAAACTGTAGGAAGACACATTCTTATACATCACTGAATTGTACAGGCTTCTTATTTCACGGAACTATAGGCAAAAAAAATAAATTGCTTTTATGATAGCAAATTTATGATTTGATTTCTGAGTTTTTGTTTTTCGACTCTCCAGGCTTTTGATGATAAGAACATGGAATCTGCATTTGTCTTTATGATGAAACAAGAATGATTTCATTTTTTTTAAGGAGGCTCTTTACAAACTAGGAATACCATGATAACTCCATTCTATCTTTTAATCATTTCATGCATGAAACTTTTTGACTCTTCATAGTTCTTTTGTCTTCTTTGAATTTAATTTTTCATATGTGCCTCTGTAAGGATGTTATTTTTAAATGATCACTTTAGGGTCATTTCAAGGCTTATGACCTCCTTAAAACACAATATCTCTATTATTTCAATGCTATGACTTGTTTTTTTTAGAAGAGAAGATCCTTACAAACTTTGCAAAGTAAACTCTTATCTTAATTTCGACTTACATTTTTCTTGATACTAACCCCCATTTGATCTCTTTTGCAAAGATCATTTTCTGCTTCCTTTTTTTTGACTTGTTTTTGCAGGAAATAAAATAAGGTTTGCTTTCAGATTTTGGTTTAGTGTTTGAAAGGTAATGAAGGTATGGAAGATTGAATGAATGGTAGGTTATGGAGGATGTGAAAGAAGAGTAAGTTATGGAAAATGTGAAAGAAGAGTAAGTTATGGAAAATGTGAAAGAATTTTTATGTAGGATACATCTGTTAGGACTCTATAATGTACCTATTTGACCATACATTTAGTTATCATTCCACTATTTTCCAGTCCATATTTAAAGCCTATATTATCACTTTCATCCATTTTTCCAAAGGTATATAACATTATTCTCTTTACTATATGTTTAATTCATTTTACATGTAATTTTACATTACTTTCATATTTAATCATTAATCGAAAATATATATTTGCTGAGATAGTTTGAAGATTGCAGTTAATCTATCATGGCTGTCTGAAGACCGCATTGCTGAAACAATCAAAATAGTACGCAAATCCCATTGCTGAAACAACCCGTGATTTGTGATTCTGAAGAAGTATTTCAAGCATGACAACAACAAGAAAAGATACGTAAAGGAGTTGTTACACTAGCCGTAACAACTGCATCTCGAAGCCAGTACCATCGTAACCATTGTAACAACATTTTTCTATGGAAGAACATAATATCCTATTTCAGTATAGAAGATCAGATTGGGATAAGAATAAGATTTCTATAATGTAATCAATTGTAATAGATGTCTCCTCTTTAAAAAGAGGAGACATCAACATTAGAGAACATTAGAGACGAGGGAAGGCTTATTTTGAAAGAGACTTACAAAGAAGAACGTGAATCCTTTGTAATATGTTATATTTGATAGATGAATAAAAGCTTGTTCTGAGCATTTCATTTTAATTCCTTCTTCTAGGGAATATTGTGAGAAGGAAAGGGCCCACCTTCTTCACAAGATTCACCCATTTATTTCCGTAGTGTGTTAACTATTCTTTTCATTTACGCCTTGTTAAACTCTGTTTGTTGAAATCATTTATGCAGTATTGGAACTCTGTTATCTATTGCTGAAACTCTGTTTCCATTGATTGTTGCATTGTTTTCATACAATTCATTCCTAGGTAATTGTGGATTATTTTAATTGGTAATCTTGTTTACAGAATGAGTTTGTGAAAGCATGGTAATCAAAAACAGGTGCTGAATATTCCTACTTGGGGAATAGGGTCCTGTTCTCTGTTATAGCATAATTGGTATTTTCTTCTGCAGATTGGTTTCCTTTCCTAGATTGTTATCTTTTTAATGTAATCCAGGATTCTTTTGGTGATTGTCTGCAATAGAAAGATTGTCGTTGTTGTAACTCAAGTAGAACTTCGGTTTGTTTGAAGCAAGGTGTGATTAGTGTAATTTTTACTACAACTTTTCATTGTTTTGAGATTGAGCATATACAATGTGTGATTTCCTTTGAAATAAACATACTTCCTTGGGTTGACAATTTATGTAGCACTTGATTGTTTAAATCAATAAGCAATTAAAGTGACCAACATTTTAGTGCCGTTGCCGGGGAAGGAAATTATATATTTCAAAATAATTGATGTTTTTCTTTCAAATGTGCAAATTGCATGAGAGGATGTGGATCCCATAAGAAAACTAACCCTACAAGTGGCAAGGGCAAATGAAGGGGAGGAAGAAAGACCTTTATTTACGAGATTGTATCAAAAGCTGAATCTTCTCAGAGGCTAAGCTCTCGAAGGCCAAAGCCTCAACATTCCCCTCAATCGAACTATAAAATAGAAGAAATTGTGAGCCCTAAAATTTTTGAGGAGCCAACAAAAAGCATTGAATAACCAACAGAAAACGTTGAAGAGCCAATAGAAAGCGTTGAAGAACCAGCAGAAAATGTTGAGGAATCAACAGAAAACATTGAGGAGCTAGTAGAAAACATTGAGGATCGAGCAAGTGCAGTAGGAGATCAAGCAATGGAGGGGAACAATGATGGATTCTTCGGTGGAGGACAAGTAGATCCTGAAGGAGAAGGAAAAGATGAGAATTATCTCTCTACCTTGGGATTTCCTATTGGGGATCTTCCTAGAGGAGCAACTCCCATGAAGAATATCCCACTTTCAGCCTTACCTAACTTCCATGGTTTATCGTCTGAAGATCTTGATGAGTTTCTTTTCGAGTTTGATATATTATGCAGAAGTTATGATTACATTACTAATGACCAAAAATTGAAACTATTTCCAGTAACATTAAAAGGAAATGCAATAAGGTGGTTCATGAGTCTTGGAGGCCATGTAATCACAACATGGGAACAAATGAAACAGAAGTTTTTGCTTAAATATAAAGACTACTGCCGGACAAGAGAAAAAAGAGAGGAACTATTTAAGATGGTACAAAAGGAGGACGAGAATCTGGAGGACTTTGTGGAAAGACTACAATACAACTTGCAGAGATCCAATCATCCTGATGTAAGTAAGGATATTCTTAAAACAATATTACTGAAAGGGGTGAGGGATGAATGTCTAGATATGATAAATATTTTTGGTAAAGGGGACATATCTAAAGAATCATATGATGAAATTGTTAACCTCTGTAAAATATGTTCAACATGAGCTGCAAGGAATAGATCAAACAACAGGGATACCACATATTCAAGAGTTCAAAAATCAGCCAGTGGAGGAGCAACAAGAGCCGAAATAGGTAATTTACTTGAGGAATTTAAAACTAAAATGTTAAGTTCTTTTGCTTCACAGATTGACACCTTGCAGGTTAAGAAGAAACAAGCTGAAGCAGAAGCAGCTTTGGCTGTCTTTTTCCCCAAATGCAGAGATAAACACCCACTTAGGGAATGCCCATTGGACAAGGTGTCAATTTTCACCCTTTGTGAGAAAGATCATGAAACACAACAATGCCCTTCTTTACAAGGAATAAAAGCAGCATTGCAACCAATTGAAGAAGAAGCTGAAGCAGTCTATGTGCTGACACAGAGAAGGCAATGGCAACCATGAGGACAAGGTATGAACTCTAATATGCCATTTACATCGTCTAATCGTTGGAACAATTATCCTTCTTTTAGTCAAGCAAATTACCCTCCCTTTAACCAAATGCAATACCCATCCTTCAATCAAATGAATTACCCACCCATGCAACAAGAAAACCCTCCCTTTGTAGATCCTGCAATGTGGACTCCTTGGCCTCCACAACAACAATCTTATTTTAACCAATGGAATCTGAATTGGAGGGGTCAACAACTCCCGTTTCCAAATCAATTTCCTCAATTTCAACAACCACTTCCTCTACCATCAGGTGCTAGACTGAATAATCAAATGATAAGACCCCAACTACCTGTACAACCAAATCCTAACCCCAATAATAAAGCTGTGCAAGTTATTGATATTCAGAACTAGCCTATACTTCCTGTTTTCCCTGCACAATGTAATGACATTCATTTACGATCTAGGAAAATATTTGAACTCATTATTGATGATGTTACCTCTTCTGATTCTGATAAAGAAGAGATTGAAAAATGTGATTCACATAAAGAGGTACAACCACCCTCTAATAAGGGTGCTGAAACAGTAGAACCACCATTCCCTGAGCGTTTAGTTTTAAATAAAATGCCTGAGCCACCTACTTTTAATCTTTTAGGGGAATTACATAATCTGTATGTTAAAATTCCACTTTTACAAGCACTAAGAGATGTACCAATTTATGCCAGAACGATGAGAGATATTTGTGTTAAGAAACCCGGTAGGAAAGCTAAAGATCCCCTTACAATCCATGTTATGGGGGATCTATCTGCATTAATGTCCGTTAAAGCTCCTCTAGTTAAATATGGTGATCTCGACCATCCTATGGTCACAGTGCAAATCAGAAAAACAATAATCCCTCAAGTTCTGGTAGATTTAGGTGCTGCTATAAATATTATGACTCTTGAAACTTCACAACTGTTACAGCTGAAAAACGTAATCAGAGATACACCAACCATTCTAGAGTTAGCTGACCATTCTACAATCAAACCAGAAGGAGTTATTGAAGACCTAGTTATCTCAGTTGAATCTTGGAATTACCCAGCTGAATTTGTGGTGTTACAGACTAAAAAAAAGTTGGGGGGACATCCTCTTCTGGGAAGGCCCTGGTTAGCCACAACCGATGCCTTTATCAGCTGCAAATCTGGTTCAATGCCAATTTCCAATGGATATGAAACTAAGCAGCTTACTCTCTACCCTTATGCTACACCCATAATTAATAATGATAATTCTGTATGGATGGACTATGATGATCATGCTATTCAACCTATTTTTACTATTGGACAAGATTTAAGCCTTAAATATACCACTGAGGATGAGGTAATTAATAATTTTATTTGTGAACCCTCCTCTGTGATTCCAGAAACACATAATCAGCTGGCTGCACTTTTGAAATCAGATACCCAGGAAAAGCTTAAATTTGAAGATCTACCTCAAACATCAACCACCATCTCTTCTAAAAGTATAACAGTAGAAATCGAACCTGGAAAAACACTGAACATAAACCCCGACTTGACAGTTGCTAAAACACAACAATTAATGAAGCTACTGCTTGAAAATAAGGAATCATTTGCATGGGACTATACAGATATGAAGGGAATATCTCCTGAATTATGTACTCACCAGATCTATATCAAGGAAGGTTGTTGACCAGTCTATCAACCCTAACGACGAATGAACCCTAATTTAAGAGCAATTTTCAAAGAGGAACTTCAAAAATTGCTTAATGCAGGGTTTATATATCCTATATCTGACAGTGAATGGGTTTCCCCATTGGTAACAGTTCCTAAGAAAAATGGGAAATGGAGAGTGTGTGTAGATTATAGAGCCTTAAATAAAGCCACTCAAAAAGATCACTTTCCTTTACCATTCATTGATCAGGTATTAGATAGTTTGTCAGGGAAGAAATTCTTCTCCTTTTTAGATGGGTTTAGTGGGTATAATCAAATTAAAATTTCACCCCAAGACCAAGATAAGACCACTTTTACTAGTCCTTGGGGAACTTTTGCCTATAGAGTTTTTTCTATAGAGTTCTCCTATTTGGACTATGTAATGCACCAACAACCTTTCAAAGAGCAGTTATAGGAATCTTTTCTGATATGCTCAATGACTCTATGGAAATATTTATGGATGACTTTACCCCTTACGGTGTGTCTTTTGAAGATGCATTACAGAATCTTGAGAAAGTACTTAAACGATGTATACAAGCTCACCTCTCCTTAAGCATCGAAAAATGTCATATGATGATGAGTGAAGGAGTAGTGCTTGGAAATTTTATTTCATCTCAAGGAATTCAGGTGGATACATCCAAAATACAAGTTATTTAGAACCTTCCTATTCATAAAACACAAACTGATGTGAGAAGTTTCTTAGGACATGCAGGATATTACAGGAGATTTATTAAAAAAAATCCAAAATAGCTTCTCCTTTGTTTGTGTTACTTATGAAAAATGTTGAATTCAAGTGGACTAATCTTTGCCAAGAGGCTTTTGTAGAACTCAAGCATCAGTTATCTACAGCTCCAATTTTGAGGGGACCTGATTGGGCACTTCCCTTTCATATATCTTCTGATGCTTCAGATACTGCAATTGGAGCTGTCCTGGGACAAGAGGAAAACCATCTCCCTTATGCTATCTACTTTATTAGTAAGAATATGACTCCTGCCGAGCTTAATTATACAGTTACCGAAAAGGAATTTTTAGCAGTCATTTATGCTATTAATAAATTTTGACATTACATTACTGGTTACTCTACTTTTGTCCATACTAACCATTCGACTATCAAGTATCTAATTAAAAAATCTGTCACAAATGCTCAAGTCACCAGATGGTTATTGTTATTACAAGAGTTTGATATTACAATTGTAGATCGACCAGGTAAAGAAAATGTTGTTGTTGATTTCCTTTCTCAGTTAAAATTTGATGATAATACTCCAGTAGATGATTCTTTTCCTGATGAATATTTATTTGTAGTTTCTGCTCATTCACCATGGTATGCAGACATTGCCAATTATCTGGTTGCAGGGAAGTTACCATCACACCTATCACATCGAGAGAAAAGAAAAATCATTCAACAAAGTGCTCGGTATAGTTGGATAAGTGGGTGTATTTTCTATACAGGACTTGATCATGAAATCCGAAGATGCATTAGAGAAGATGAGGTGTATGATATACTAAAATCTTGTCATGATGGCCCTTGCGAAAGGAATTTTTATGATAAGAGAATGTCACATAAAATTCTTAGGATGGGTTATTATTGGCCCTCACTCTTTAAAGATGCAAAGAAATATGTCCAGGCTTGTGATAGCTGTCAGAGAATGGGTCAACCTAATCATAGAGATGAAATGCCATTAAACCCCCAGGTAATACTTGAACCATTTGAAAGATGGGACTTAGACTTTATAGGACCCATTAATCCTCCATCCAACCAAAGAGTTTATATATTAGTCTACACAGATTATATGACCAAATGGGTGGAGGCTAAAGCACTCCTTAGAGCTAATGAAGAAGTTGTCCTAGCGTTCCTATTTGAAGAAATATTTGTTAGATTTGGAGTCCCTAGAGAGCTAGTTACAGATGGAGGACCTCCTTTCACTTCTCATGGTTTCAAAGCCACCCTTCAATCATATTCATCATAGAATGAGTACACCATACCACCCCCAAGCCAATGGATAGGTGGAGAGTACAAACAAAGTAATAGAAGCCATTCTAACAAAAACAGTGAAGGAAAACCGGAAGGATTGGTCTCAAAGGCTCCCTGAAGCGCTATGGGATTATAGAACTACCTAGAGAAATACTACAGGATTTTCTCCCTATGAATTGGTTTATAGTAAAAGTGTTATTTTTCCTATGGAATTTGAAATTAAAACCTTAAGGACTGGTTTAGTTGTTAACCTTGATTTGACTGATGCACAGACAGCCAGGTTGCAGCAGCTTCATGAATTGGATGAAAAAATATTAGATGCCATTCATCAGACAACTATGATCCAACAAAAAAGAATAAAATGGCATGATAAAATCATCAAGAATAAGCAGTTCCAAAAAGGTAATTGGGCTTTATTGTATGATTCTCAGTTTGAAAATTTTCAAGAGAAACTACGTACAAGATGGCCGGGACCTTACAAAATAGATACTTTTTTTCCTAATGGGACAGTAAGGCTCCTAAAAATTGATGACTCTAAAACACCACTATTAGTAAATGGTCATCGGCTTTGTCTGTACTAGCGCCCTATTTCCAAAGAAGATTTCAAGGCCACTTGCATGGCAGATGCAAATTATCTCTTTTTAGGGGAGCCTTATGCTCCTCATTGCATTTAATTTTTCTGAATTGTATTTTTAGCATTAGATTAGATTTCTTAAACTAATAATCCCTGTCAAGGGCTGGCATGTTACAAATGATTATTTTGCAGATTCTTGATTCAGGAAAGGCTTACCAAGAAAGGAAAATTTCACCACAAGCAGATCCAAGCTTCATTTTGAGAAGCATTTCTCCCCTCACTTCAACTCATTCATAGTTCACTTCCCCATCTTCCAGTAACATTTAATCATTCATTCCCTTCATTCCTTTTTCCCTTTTCATGTCATTTTCCCTATTTTTCACATTGCTGAAACACCACTCCTCAGCAATAATTTCCCTATTTTTCACATTGCTGAAACACCATTCTTCAACAAACATTTTTCCCATTTCCCCACTGCTAAAACACCACTCCTCAGTAACACTTTCCCTACTTTCCCATTGCTGAAACACCACTCTTCAACAACATTTCATCCATTTTTCCCATTGCTGAAACACCATTTCTTTCTCCAAAGATATGACTATGCAACATTTTCTGTCATGAAACCATCTTCTTCAGTTCTTTCATTCTCAATTCTCTTATTGCTTATGCTACTCCTGTCCTTTCACTGCCTTCTCCTATGATTAAACAAACCTCTAATATAATCTCCTTCATGTTTCAAAAAGCTTCGAAATTTCTTCCATGACTATTGAGCCATTATAAGCAAGCACTATATTTTTCGAACTACAAATCAAAGGTAAACATGAGGTATGTAAATTTTATATGTAAGTACAATTAAACTTTGGTTAAATGAGAAGATTTCACAAATACCCATACATTTAAAGTCATCATTTCAGCCGTAGTTGGGGGGGAATATCGAAATTATATGCCATCATTTCACAACATGCCAATTACCGTCATTTTTCTTACCCATTACCTCGCTTCTTCATCATTATTCCATGTTCTCATTCGCAAAATTTACTATGTTCGAAGTGCATTAACTTGGTTTTTTGACTGTGTATTTTACCAAAGTTGGTTAACTATGGGAGGACCTGCTATTCAACACGAGCCCGGCTCGATAGCTCTGCTTGAATTATACCCAGAGGTGTATCAGATTTTTCAACAGGTAGGCTGGGTAGGATATTTTCAGAGGCTTCAATAATTTGATCCACAACAGGTCCTTGAATTTGCACAAAATCTTCAAGAAGATCATTCTACTGTCCAGGGAGTTCGAATTCCAGTCTCAGAGGGTGACATAGCATAGGTTTCAGGTCTACCGGTCATTGGCACTCGATGGTTTAGTCGAAATCATATCATTCAGTATGCACAATAGGATTTTCTTTTGCTAGGAGAAAAATTCGAGCTTAAAGTCCGGGGTGTCTGACTTCACTCATTACCACCTCCTTGGCCGAAAGTTGCTGAATTCGTTAAAAATTACCTCACTTGTGAAGGTCACTACGGGGTAGTCTACCAGCATGATTTTGTCTTATTAAATCATTTACGACATGGTCGACTGCTAAATATTCCTTATTATTTACTTGGGTGTCTTAGAAATATGTCACATTATTGCAGACAGGTAAAATTCCCACTCCTTTCCCTCACCCATCACCGTCTTGTTTAACTACTGATTCAGAGGGGTTTTTCTCAACAAAACCCTCCTCTAAACAACCCACCCATAGACCCTCAGCAAGCTGCTGAAATTCCTCAAGAAGCTGCTGAGATTCCTCAAGAAGTTGCTGAAAATCCTCAAGAAATTCCTGAAAATCCCCATGAGAAACAACCAGAGAACTTCCCTGACCCTCCTGCAATTACACCTGAAGAATCAGTTGATCCAGTTAACCCTCCTTCCAGTCCGTCCCACAACCTAGCAGAATCATATGATCCTACTGTCCATATCCCTAGTGATGATTCCCAACCTGATAACCCCCCCTCCTCTATTCATAAAAGAAAAAGGCGAGTCACAACTGCCTTTTTACCAAGAAAAAAAATAAGGGCCGCAACTAAAGTAGCTACCTCCTTTGATAGCCCTTCTCCTCGGGAAAAACCCACTCATAAAAGGAAAATAAAACTACTGCTTTTTCTGTCTTTTTACCTAGGAGACGAATGAGGAAGTATATTGAAGTAGCAACCATTGCTACTACCCCTGATCCTGCAACCATTTTGTTAAAACCCCATACACCGCCACCTTCCCAAACCCCAGAATCATTACCTGTCTCACCCAGTGGCACTGAAACATAAGAACCAGATTCCCAGGGTATTGTGACATCATTTTCTACAAAAGAAGTAGTTGTCCCACAAGAACCATCTACTCAGTCAGTAGTTGTCCCACAAGAACCGGCTACTCAATCAGTAGCTGAAACACAAGAACCAACTGTTGATGTACCAAAATTAAATGCCCAAGATGCCACTCATTCAGTAGCTGCCACAAGGGAACCATCTCTAGCTACTACACAAGAACCAGCTACAGCTGAAACACAAGAACCAGTTACTGAGACTACGAATGATACACAAATTACAGTCACTTTGGCTTCCCTTCTACAAGAAAATGAGTTTCTAAGATCAGAATTGGAAACCTATAAGCAAGCATTGGCGACAGCAAAGGAAGCCTATGACAAGGAGCTCAATTTGTATACCCTAACCCATGCAGCATCCATGGCAGACAAACACACAGAAAATGATCCATATAATGAATATATGTGCAGCCAATGTGGAAATATTTATCAGCAAGTGGGATATAAGATAGTTCAAGTCCCAATGCCGAGAGCATCTACATCTTCTACAATCAAAGAGGAACACCATACTGTTACACAAGAACCAGTAGGGCCTCCCAAAATTTTAGAAAAAGAAGTTAATTTACAAGTACCCCAGCCTAATGTAACTGTTAAATTTGAAGTTCCTGTTGTTATTTCTACTCTAACTATACCTCAACCTACCATTTGCAATGCTAAAACACAAATTGAACCATGAAATGAGCAGAAAATAGTGAATAAATGGAAGACGGAGTATGCCATCTCGCAATATAAAATCTTGCAACAACACAAATTAGTTTGGCAAAATCATATATATTCTAACTGGGAGATCTTGGAGCAAACACTCCAGCAGTCTAGAGTTTATAAGAAGGAGAATAAAGAGCTAAAAGGAAAACTAATCCTAATGTTTGAACTGGTACAAAAATTATTCGCTGCTAGGAAACCATCTCTGAATTACTCTATATTCCTCACATAACATCTTGCTTACTTTCAATTGAAAGCAATCAGAGATGGAAGACCCCATGAGGTGCTTACATCCGAACAGTTTGTGAAAACATTTGCAGAAACCTCTACCAGTGATCAACACTTATTGTGCGAATTGTATCTTCACAATGAAGCCATCCCTGAAAATAGAAGGTTTAATCTTAACCCTCTTGTTGGCGACATTCAGATCAGGGCATTTGCCTCTTTCCTTGCTAATCAGATTACATGGCAGACTAATTTTCTTGCAGCCAGGCATAACGAAGATAACCGTCTTCTCTGGATACGGCCATAACCAAAGAACCCTGCCATCTTTGTGGCAGAATATTATCAAGTTTTGAAGAAACCAGGGATGACTGAACATATACGGAAATTACAGGCTTCAGTACTCCAAGATTGTCACCATTTTATTAAAGCCAAAGAAACTACTGCCTTGAGAGAAAATAATATGTTTTGGCAACAATATTCTAAGGAAAAGTAGGAATACAATCCTTTCAGTCCTACTAATCTTGAAACTGCATTATCTAGAGTACCCAATTACATCAAATGTGTTCAGTAATGTGCTGAAAAGTGGATAGGGTACCACTTTCATTTTCCTATTTTGTGGATGCTAGCAGAGGGATATCATGCTCATCATAGGTTGGCCAACAAGGATGAAGCAGCAGCCTGGAAAAGATTGCAAAATGCACAAGGTTTTAGAGCCTTAACAGACAGTACCTTCCATAGCTACTGCCTAAGTAACTTGCATACCAAAAGCCAGTATCCGGACTCCGATTCAGATTAAAGTTGCCTGAGGACATGCAACCTTTTTAGTTGGGGGGGATGTTAGGACTCTATAACGTACCTTTTTTACCATACATTTTGCTATCATTCCAATCTTTTCTAGTCTATATTTAAAGCCTATATTATCACTTTCATCCATTCTTCCGAAGGTATATAACATTCTTCTCTTTACTATATGTTTAATTCGTTTTACATGTAATTTTAAATTACTTTCATATTTAATCATTAATCGAAAATATATAGTTGCTGAGACAGTTTGAAGACTGTAGTTAATCTATCATGGCTGTCTGAAGACCGCGTTTCTGAAACAGTCAAAATAGTACGCAAATCCCGTTGTTGAAACAACCCATGATTTGCGATTCTAAAGCAGTATTTCAAGCACGACAGCAACAAGAAAAGATAAGTAAAGGAGTTGTTACACTAGGCGTAACAACTGCACCTCGAAGCTAGTACCATTGTAACCATTGTAACAACATTTTGCTATGGAAGAACATAATATCCTATTTCAGTATAGAGTATCAGATCGGGATAAGAATAGGATTTCTATAATGTAATCAATTTTAATAGATGTCTCCTCTTTAAAAAGAGGAGACATCAACATTAGAGAACATTAGAGATGAGGGAAGGCTTATTTTGAAAGAGACTTACAAAGAAGAACGTGAATCCTTTGTAATATGTTATATTTGATAGATGAATAAAAGCTTGATTTGAGCATTTCATTTTAATTCCTTCTTCTGGGGAATCTTCTGAGAAGGAAAGGGCCCACCTTCTTCACAAGATTCACCCATTTATTTCCGTAGTGTGTTAACTGTTCTTTTCATTTACACCTTGTTAAACTCTGTTTGTTGAAATCATTTATGCAATATTGGAACTCTGTTATCTATTTCTGAAACTCTGCTTCCATTGATTGTTGCATTGTTTTCATACAATTCATTCCTAGATAATTGTGGATTATTTTAATTGGTAATATTGTTTACAGAATGAGTTTGTGAAAGCGTGGTAATCAGAAACAGGTGTTGAAGATTCCTACTTGGGGAATAGGGTCCTGTTCTCTGTTATAGCATAATTGGTCTTTTCTTCTGCAGATTGGTTTCCTTTCCTAGATTGTTATCTTTTTAATGTAATCCAGGATTCTTTTGGTGATTGTCTGCAATAGAAAGATTGTCGTTGCTGTAACTCAAGTAGAACTTCAGTTTGTTTTAAGCAAGGTGTGATTAGTGTAATTTTTACTACAAATTTTCATTGCCTTTGAGATTGAGCATATACAATGTGTGAGTGCCTCTGAAATAGACAGACTTCCCTGGGTTGAAAATTTATGTAGCACTTGATTGTTTAAATCAATAAGCAATTAAAGTGGACCAACGAGTTGTGATTTTGGCCATGTGTTGACGGTAAGTGATTTCAGAGTTTTCATCGAAGAGGGGAAGCCTTTGGCCATATCCTTGAGGTAGGTCATGTAATTGGGTTGGTAATATGAGTGGGGAAAATATTTCCATAATTCATGTTCTATGTGGTGGAGGGGGTGGAATGAGGGATGGATTGGTCTGATGATGTACTTTAGGGGGAAGTTGAGATGATGATGGGATGGATGATGAAATAGTAACTCTTTGTGAAACTTCGAGGATATGAAGGGTTTCTTGTTGGTATTGAATATAGGCTTTTTCAACAGTGTAACTTAGGGTATTGGCTAAATTTTCTAGCTTGTAATATTGTCTCTAGATTTTGACATCAGTCTCGTTTGCAACTTCAACTAGTGATGGATTTAACTCTAATCTCCAAGTTTCAACGACTACTGTGTTCAAATCTACCTCAGATTTGGTTCTAGATAGTAATAAATCAAATTTGGTATCAAATACTAAATTTTGTATGGCTACCAAATCAGAAGGTAATGATAAAGATCTTACAAAATTTTGAGTAGGAGATTCTGAAGAGCTTGAAGCTGGCTAATATCTTTGCCTCATTAGGATTATTTTAGGATCTTCGATGAGAGAAATGGATCTAGATCAGGATTAGACTTGGTATACCTTCTTTGAGAAGCCAAATTTGCTTTTGAGGAACTACAATTATGAAATTAGCCTTATGAAACTCGATCCCATCATCCAAGGGATCAGTTTCCAATATATCTTTATCGTACACCTAGGGAAAAATTTGTCTTTTCATTCCCTAAAAATGGCACCGGGATGTTATCACTCTGCCATATTCCCAAGGTTGAGGAAGGAATCTCAACAGAGGTAACCACAGACCAATATTTTGACCTAATAGCTAGCCCTATCAAGCTGGAGAAGGCTCTCTCCAAAAGGGTCACAACCAAAAGGGTTAGATAAGTTAGGTTTTTTAGGCTAGATATGGGGTTCCAGGTTTTTTTTTATTTGATTTGGTTGGGGAATCATTGGATAAAGAAATTAGGTCAAGGAAAGCTAGGTTAGGGAAAATGAGATAGGGTTGCATGGATCAATGGGGCAAGGTAGGTACAATGATTATCACTTGAAGAGGATTGTGATGGAATGCTGTTGAAGCTAAAAGAAAGAAAATAAAAGCACATGAGATATATTTTTCTTAGAAAGATGAAAGTGGACAAACTATGATGAATTACCCAAAACAAAGCACGTGCAAACATGTATTCTGATTATCTAACTTGTAAGAGATCATATCATAGAAATGAAGTGAACATGAGAAAAATAAATTAAAACATATGATACTGAAGAAAACACTATGATATACATTCAATACCACAAGTATTTCATAAAGTAGTTGTTGGGGCCCTTGTTTTTGATTATTTTTGAAATCTTGGTTGGAACATTTTGAATTTTGACCTTTTTGAGTTGCGGCATGAAGACACATGGCAATCGCGACCACGTCGCAACTACCAGGAGTTGCGGAGCTATCAAGGTGGTGTGGAAGCATGAGATAGCTGAAGGTAGAACACACACAAGTACAGATGAAGAAAACACACAGCAGAAGACAGAAAGTGGAACACGTAGATGACAGGAGAGAAGCTGGGAGCAACTGAAGAACAGACACAGAGGAATTGATAGTCGCGAGAGCGGGTGAATAAATCACAGTCACCCGGCTGGAAGAAGGGGAGGCTGAAGAGGTTGCGAGGCTGATAACAAGGGAAGACACACAGAGTGACTGCGGAAGAATCATGCATGACCTTCCTAGGGTTCCTCATCTTCTCTATTCTACTTTTCTGTTTCGAAATCCATCTGTATCAGATTTGTAAGCTATCAGTGAGAATGCCATGTAATCATGTGTTTGGCCAAGAGATTAATACAATGGAAGGTTGCTGTCTCAATATGATGTTTATGTGCCTGTAATGTGTTTATGCTGGTTTAAAATTTTATTTGCAATTGTCTGAATGCTTATTTAGTGATCTTACTTATATAACTAGGTATATGTAATCGATGCACTGTCCTTCATGAGTTGCGAATTAGTTCCTTGCCATTGATCTCATCCCCTTCTGCATGTGGTTGCGGCACACCTCGGGTGAGACGCACTGCTCTCCGGAGCAGGGTGAAAATGCCAGCGTGTTCCTAGACTACACTGGACCCCTTTGTTGGCCACAACTCTTGAACCTGGGTCTTGTCTGCGAGACCTGACTTCTCGCCAACAAATGGTTCCGTTGCCGGGACCTGCATGTTCTAAGGGGACCTAGATCATGGTATCGAGGATTTTTGAGGGAGAGATACGGCGATGGTGGGATGATCATCTTGACCAGTTCATTGCTCAGCAAGCAGAGCTGACCAAGAAAAAGGAGGCGGTGATCAAGGAGCTTGTTCTTTTCTCTGACTCAGCCAGTGATACGTATGAAATTTTCTGGGGAAGGTTCCCTACGTACCTTTACAATTGGTTGCGGAGGTTACGGGCGACGGTGCCCCAAGAAGGCTTGCGGAAGATAAACCGCAGGTGGGCGCACGAAGATTTGGTGGCACTGCACCGGGTGGACACTAAACTGACCCGCGCGGTGGATTTCTGCGTAAGGACCACGTTGGAGGGATACACTGTGGAGTTTGCTGCTGAGTGCTACCAATCCTTCTCGAAAGCCGAGGCTGTTTTCCACTCAGGGCTAAGAGGGAAGCTGCTGAAGGAGATTCCGCTGTGGATCAAAGCTCTGATGGTGGATGAAGGGTTGATCGAGTTTCACAAAACGAGGATGGAAGCGTAAACCACCCGTGCCGGGGGAAGGGTTGAGGGGACCGATGTTGTGTAGAATGTGAAAGTGGGGAGCGGGGAATGGATTTTGAGGCCGCATGCAAGTTGCAGGAGCGACGTGCGCATCGGCGGGCACAGATCGCCGATAGGTGGCGAAGAAGGGTAATGCGAGATTTGAAGAGAAGGGAGATCGAGAGGAAAAATCAGAAGGAGGCGCCTCAGAGGATAGGAACTATGAATTTGGATACCCGGGAAGAAGACGAGACAACGGTGGAAGTGCAGTGGGTGCATGGGAGCCCAGCGACGCGCGAAAGAGAAATAATGACTAGCGAAGATAATGGAAAGATGCAGCCCGAAGAGAGTTCCGATGACGAATGGCACGGCGTGATGCAGCGGATGTTTCAAGATCAGACGGCACCCACCCCTCCAGGCAGCCCTACTTCCCGCCTTCTGCATGGCCAGGATCCCGACCTTCCCCTGGTACTGTATCAACCTTTAAGTAATATTTTTATTCAGTTACAAGCATTGAGTCAGTCATACAATAGTTCATCAGCGTCAGTAACGTCCGGTAATAGCAGCGTTACTAGTAGTGGTATTTTTCCTAGTGGGACCGTTACGCAACCAGGACCTGGAGGATTTATCCTGGTCAATTCTCCGCAAGCACACATGGCTGGATCTTTCACCCGGTATCCAGAGTTCTCTGGCTGGGGAAATGATGATGTAGAGCAACACTAGTACCTGTGCGAAGCCATCTGGAGGGCTCGCCAGACGCCAGATGCAGGGAAGTTAATAGAATTCCAAACCATGCTCAGAGAGAGGGCTCTGCGATGGTTTATTAAGTGGTCCGAGGCTCATCCTAACCCTGTAATTGTGGATGTGAAGCGGGATTTTTTCCACGAATTCAAGCTTCCCCAGACAGACCAGCAGGGCCTGTTAGAGCTGTGGGAAATCAAGCAGAAGGAAGGTGAGACCGCGTGGGAGTTGATGCGGCGATTCAAGGATGCGATCGGGAAACTCAGCTACCCGATCGATCCAAACCACCAGAGGGACTGGTTCATCAAGGCTCTGCTTCCCTTGACACGAACCCCTCTCACTCAGCAGAAGATTGATAATCTACATGACGCTTTGGAGCAGGCCATGAAGATTGAAGCCATGGCAGGCTACCCCCAGGAATATCGGGGAGGGGGGGGGCGGCCCCGCAAGATCCTTCCTTGATAGGGTTGCAACACCAGATTTCCAGCTTGACTGAGCAGCTCAAGGAGCTTCAGCCGATGAGACCTGTGCGACCAAATGTTTAGTGTACTCACTTCCTGGTCGAGGGCCACGTCGTAACCGAGTGTCCTCGGTTTCGCGGCGCAGCAGCAAGACCCTCGGTCGCAGCAATCCAGGGGGGTCCACCACCCGGGGGTGGCGCGGCGATGAATCCGCAGGGGGTATACCAGCCGCAACAGACTTACGCGGGGTTCCCACCTCAACCGGGTTCCTCCACCACAGAGTACTGCGATATTTCCCGGACGCTGGGGCATTCTCCTCGGATGTGCCCAATATTGCAGAAGTACTCCACGGTCCCGAACAATGTGTACTGCGAATTTTGTGTTTCCACGACTCACAACACCGAGCAGTTCAGGTCGCTCGACGCACTTGCCGATCGACTGGATCGTCCCTCCTACAGGATGAATGAGGCTCCAAGGGGAAGAGGCGGCGGCATGCGGGGAGGTCGTACAGGCGGACGCGGTCTGGTAAAATGTTACAACTGTGACCAGGAGGGTCAAGTGGCTCGAGAATGTCCCCTCTTGCAACGACCCTGGTGTTCCCAGTGCTGGGTCAACACCCACGCTACAGAGGACTGTCCAGAGCTCATCAAGAAGTGGGAAGAACGGGCGAGGCAGAGGGGAGCGAATCTGATGAACTCAAAGCCGCGAGGGACCGCAACCCCAGACTTGCAGAACGTCGCGATCGTGACAAGGGGTAGAAATAAGACTGGAGAGGATGCCCACGGGAAGGAGCCAGCACGATTGGTTCGGCCGGCATCCTCGAAGAAGTTGATCAAGCCCGAAGTCCAGAAGAAGTATTTCAGGAGGCAGTTGAGGCGTTCGCCCAGTTTCAGAACGAGGGAGGTTTGGAGGAGCCCATGCTGCCAGAATCTGGGGCACAGAACGTCCCAGGTACTGTGGTCGAGGATTGGCTCCGGCTATTCCTTAGGATTGTTGACAACGCTACGCTGCGGCAGCAGCTCAAGAAGGCTTTGGAAGGAGCACTGCAGGGGCGCACAGGACTTAGAGACCCGGCGGACACTGGGCCCCAATACATGTAGCGCGTGAAGAGGAACAAGCAACGAATGGGAAAATAATTCCGGCTTAACATGCAGGTCACCGGATTCCAAATCAGCGACACCATGTTGGACTTGGGGTCCGACGTCAACATTCTGCCGCAGAAGACGTGGGAGGCTCTTGGAAGGCCACGGCTAGCCTACTCACCAATCCAACTCAGGATGGCGAACCAGTACTGTATTCTGCCAATCGGTCGGCTCGAGGGTGTCAAGGTCGACGTTGCGGGGGTGAAGACATACACCGATTTTGAGGTTATTGATATCATGGGCGACAAGGATCCCTACCCTGCCTTACTCGGCATTGATTGGGCTTTTGAGAATTACGCCATCATCGAACTTAAGAAGGAGCTGATGATCTTTGAGGATGGGGAGGTACGGGTCACCCAGCCTCTCGACCCGTATCAGGGCCCACGATATACGGAAACAGTGGACAATCGAGAGGATGCTCAGATGATGGACCACCTTTATCAGATGACCGCAGGAAAGCGGGACGACTATATTAACCCGACCGCAACTGGCTCTGTCAGTTGGCGGAGTGTGCAGAGCTCGAAGATCGGATCCGAACTTGCTTGGGAAGACTGGCAGCAAGGAGGGTATGAGACCACCACACAGAGATGTGCCTCCATTGCCCAAGTCCGATGTGTAGGAACTGAGATCTGCAGATATCCCACCTTGTCGAACATGCAAGCAGTCAATACTTTTATTACCAAGGTGGAAGATCTGGTTCCAGCTAAAAGCCGGATGCCTCTTTTGGATGTGGCCTTACAATCCACGTCGGCCCGATGGTGGAAAAACCACCGTAACACTCTGTTGCGATGGGAGTGCATGGCGGATGCTCTGCGGGCACGCTTTAAAGAGGACAAAGGACCTTGTAGTACGTTTAAGTATCATGGAACTTCCGACTCACGACACCATTTTCGGACCTGCGAGGAACAGTGGCGTAGCACCCGGTACCCTGAGGAGCTGTGGGTCCACAGGTTTATCCACTCCCTAGGTACAATTCCCTAGGCCTGGTACCTGGAGGAAGAGCGGAAACGGGGAACCCGCTCTTGGCAGGCAGTTGCGGACAAGTTCGTTCGGTGATTTCTGTTCGAAGGGGAGACGGCGCAGGAGTCTCAGGCCCTACAGGAAATCAAGGAGGTCTCGTTTTTCCACCATCCCGAGCCTGACGAGGGCCCAGTTGTGTCACGACCTGAGGTCAGGCGCGAGTAGGTCTGCCACCTGATTGACGGCGATCCGGACAACGATAGCCTGGAGGACCTTAGGCATCTCTACTTTGACGAAAGGGAAGGCGAGCGGAGCATCAGTGAAGAGCCGATGACTGAAGGAGTCCATTTACAGCCACTAAAGACAAAGAAGCTGAACATTGGAACGGACGAGAAACCCAAGCTCGCAACGGTGGGAGATTACTGGGACGAGGAAACGACGAAAGAAATTTTCAGCCTCCTTAGGGAATACGAATATTTTTTCCCGTCCTCGGTTGCGGACTTGAAGGGGATCAAGGGTGACCTGGGCGAAATGCGCATCGTGCTGAAACCGGGGGCCAGGCTGGTGAAGCACCGACCCTACTGGCTGAATTCGCGTATCAAAGAAAAGGTCAAGATGGAGATCGATAAGATGCTGGCTGCAGGTCTTATCTTCCGAGTAGAAGAAGAAGAGTGGGTAAGTCCCATTGTCATCTAGAACAAGAAGGACAAAGAGGAGATCCATGTCTGTGTGGACTACCGGAGCCTGAACAATGCCTGCATCTACGATCCGTTTCCCACTCCTTTCAGTGATGAAGTTCTAGACCATGTTGCGGGAAACAAAGCTTATTCATTCACTGATGGGTTTTCGGGCTGCCATCAGGTGCGCATCGTTGAGGAAGACAAAGCAAAGATGACATTCACCACTGAGTGGGGATCATTCACATACCACGTGATGCTGTTTGGTCTGAAGAACGCACCGGCTGTGTTTTCTCGGATTGTCATTGCTGCTTTCCGGGAGTATATTCACAAGTTCCTGGAGGTCTACATGGACGACTGGACTGTCTACAGCCTGTTGAAGAAACACGCTTCCCTGTTGCGCATTATGTTTGACCGGTGTCGTCAGCTACAGATTTCCTTGAACTTGAAAAAATGTATTTTTGCAGTACCATTCGGCACACTCTTGGGCCACGTGGTGTGCAAGCAAGGGGTCTGCGTGGATCCCGCCAAGGTTGCGGTCATCGTTCACATGGAAGCCCCCGAGACCGTGAAGCAGTTGTGGGCACTGCTCGGCCACACAGGATATTACAGGCGGTTTATTCGCAACTACGTAAAGATTACGGCCCCTTTGGAGAAACTGTTGCGGGAGTCAGAGGTGTTCCAGTGGACGGCGAAGTGTAGGAAGGCACTTGACACCTTGAAGGAGAAGTTGGCGACGACACCCATACTTGTTCATCCCGACTGGGATAAGCAGTTCCATGTGCATATTGATGCGTCCGGTATTGCACTTGGGGCTGTATTGGCGCAACCCGGGGAGACGACAGTTGACCACCCCGTAATCTTCACCAGCCGCCGGTTATCGAATGCAGAGAAGAATTACACCACGACCGAGCGGGAGGCGTTGGCGATGGTGTACTCCCTCTAGAAGTTCCGCCACTATCTTCTGGGCGGCAAATTCACATTCTCCACGGACCATTCTGCATTGAAGTATATGGTGAATAAGCCTGTGTTGGAAGGACGTGTAGAAATTTGCTGAATAATGATTAATTATCCACCGAGACTATCCTGATCACATACAATTCGAATTTATATGCAACACATAATCTCTTCCACTCAGATCAACTCAGATCATCACACATGCGGAAATAAAATCAAGCGATAACATATCAAATCATCATACACATTAACACAGTATGTATGGGGAAAGCTTATAGCTGAAAACCCCGCAGCTATTGTGTATATTATAATGGAGAAATCAAGTAACAAACTCAGTACAATACTCCTCACAAGTACTCAGTACTTTCTCATACAGTTACCCACAATCTAGCTCAATTTTGAACAGGTTACTGGTTCAAAACTCACCGCCAATTGCCTTGCCTCTATTGCGCAATCCAGGCCTGTCTATATAGAGATCCAAGGTTCGAATCTTCTTGGCTTGACTGCGCAATTTTCATGGACAAATCCTCCAAGTGTGGTGCAAATATCATGCACAACTGATGTCGCCACTGATAGCTAACTCCACCCTTTCATCTACCTCTTTCACTGGTCTCCACTGAACTGATCGTGCACTGTAGTGAACTGATGTGTTATTGAGTTGAATAATGAGTTGCTAATTAATGAATTAAATAATATTTAATTCACTCCACTCATAACTAATTGATTAGCTAGTTAAACTAATCTCAACTAGTTCAACTAAAATAAACAGAACACAACTCCACTAGCTGTCTCATTAACTCCTCCAAACTTCTGCCACTGAAGTCCTAACTGAAGTCAACCATGCATGAGATCAATACCCCATAAGAAAAGCGTATTTCCTTCTGGCAGTTACATGTGCCACATCCATAGCTCAAACTGAAGTGCTCCAAGAGAGTAAACTGCTGTTTAGAGTCCAAATATTATTAAGGGTAAATAATATTTGACTTCCATATTTTTAGGAGAGGCAGTCTAAAAATAACTTTCGACCTCTTCGACCTAAAAAGTAGAGTCTCATCTATTTTTACCAACATGACCAATGCTCCAAGAATCTCAAACTGGAATCCCCGAACCATGCTCCATATGTCTAAAAATAGACATAGTCTAAAAATAGACTTTGCGCCAGAATTCACCTGCGGGCCCACTTAGTGAAGGCGACTTCATTTCACTAAGCTCCATCATCTTGCTGCATTCTCAACACTCCCTCTCAGCAAGATATGGATTATCTGCAATCCCTATCCTGCCTCTCTGGAATTCGAACTTGCTCCTGGTGAGCGCCTTCGTCAGGATGTCGGCATCCTGATCCTCCGTGGGAACATATGAAAGCATCATGATTCTCCGTTGAACACAATCTCTGATATGATGGTACCTGATGTCGATATGTTTGGACCTATCATGAAAAACTGGATTAGCCGAGAGCTTGATGCAGCTCTGGTTATCACAGTAGATCACTGTAGGCTCCAAATGCAACCTGAACAAACCTGCGAGGATCTTCCTCATCCAAATAGCCTCACATGCAGCCAAGCTTGTTGCCATGTACTCGGCCTCTGCTGAACTGAGTGCCACGGATCTCTGCTTCCTGCTGTACCAGGAAACTGCTGTCGACCCAATGCTGAAAACTCCTCCCGAAGTGCTCTTCCGGTCCGTTGGACTCCCTGCCAAATCTGCATCAGTGAAGCCAGAAAGCTTCGCTCCATCCTCCTGTCTGTACCATAGACCATATCCCGATGTGCCTCTAATATAGCGCAATACATGCTTGTCTGCCTTCCAAAAGAGCTTGGTAGGCTTCAACATAGCTTGCAAAAGCTGGTTAACTACATAGCATATATCGGGTCGTGTATTGACCAGATACATAAGCGACCCCACCAACTGTCGATAGACAGTGGCATCCACTACCTCCGTTGAAGTAGCATCCTCCTTCATCCAACCACCAGGAAGAGGAGTGTCAACAGGCTTGCAGCCTTGCATGTTGAACCTCTCCAGAATCTCCCGGGCATACTTGCCTTGAGAAACAAACAGTCCTCCACTGCGCTGCCAAATCTCCAATCCCGGGAAATAATGAAGGATGCCCAGGTCCTTCATCTCAAACTCTCGTGCAAGATCCTCCTTGCATGAAAGTATCAACTGCTCGTCGCCAGTCAAAATCAGATCATCTAC